>JAJAGP010000568.1:0-218365 GCA_025084515.1 Ancistrus triradiatus | reverse complement strand
CGGAAGTGAATCACATGATATTCATCACTTCATTGGAAAATAGGCTACAGTGACAAGTATTTAGTTGAGCAAAGGAGCATCAGACAGCTTGACCCTTCTACAGTCTGAAGAAACTTCATCATGCATTTTTGGAAGTCTTTTTGGGAGGGTAACAGGCAAGAAACCATTTTTTGGAAGGAGATCTGGGGGAAAATGCTAAGATATGCTAAGGCTCAAAAAGGTTGGAATGAAGGTCAATGGAAAAGAGTATTATGGAGTGACAAATCAAAGCTTGTACAATGTTTTTGCTAAAACAACAAATCTAATGTCGGTCTAAGACTTTTTTGTTATTCAGGTTCAATATTTTAAATGTCCAACTTGTCATAGTTCTATAATGATAAGCAGAGCGTACGTTACAGCTTCATTGTAAACCGTTGTAGTTATTTAGCTAATGACAAAGGTTTCGAGACAGCTTGTTCACAAATTCTCACTGCTGTGTTTTAAAACATGAAGTGATACCTTCTGCCTTTATCCCATGGTACTTTTAGTGTTCATTTTAGAAATGAAACATGACATCATAACTTCATAATCCCATACTAATTAAAATTCCTTCATCTGTTTATCTATTTCTAGCCAATAGGATAGCCGTGGAACTTTTATTAAATGTGGACCACAGCGCTGCTTTCAGTATGTACCAGTCAGCTCTGCTTACACATCCTCTGCTGTGTAATCGTTATAAGGTTTCATAGTTTATTAACGAAGTGCTGTGACTCTCAGTGGTAGGTCTATTTAGCATTAGTTACAAATTCTCGGTCTGTCCAAATTGTTGAGTAGGCTGTAAGCATGGGTTAGTGTGTCCATAAATATGCACGCAATTTCCAGTCAAGTATTGCTTTGTGAATATCATTTTTGGCATGAGTTTGCATACACATTCCAAACTCGTTTTTGTGCATACACAAAAGTTGTAATAAAGGCCCCTGATCCATCAAGGTAGGTTCATCTAGGATCATACCTGCCCGTGTAGGCCAAACAACATTCATTATGATATGAAACTGGTATCAGATCTGCTTTCAGAACTTCACCTCTTGGTAAACTCAAGTGCTTGTTTTGGAAGTTTCTCAGTATCCCGTTTATACCTTGCGCTTCCCGGTGCTGTGTCATTTCTCTGCAGTGGGCCACTCTGCAGGTTTGGGTCTCTGACAGGGAGGAATGCTCTTCGGAAGTTCGAGTTTGTGTTGTTTAAGCCTGGCAGTTCTTTGTGTGTCCTTGTGCAAACAGCATAGGGCTACGTCCTGTTTTACTGTTTCGCCACGTCACTGTTCAAACTCAAGAAGAGTAAATATTGGAGAAAACCCTTGGTTTGCTGGCCTTCTAGAACCAGAGTAATGGTGTTTAAATAGCTCTGGTCTAAACTCTGCAATGAACAAAATATTATTGTTGTAAAAAGAGAACCATACACCAATCAGCCATTACTGTAAAACCACCGACCTAATATTGTGTAGGTCCTCCTTGGGCTCTAACACATCGAGGCATGGAGTGTACAAGATGGCTGATGGTGTCTTGTGGTATCTGTCACCCAGACGTTAGCAACAGATCCTTTAAGTATTTTAAGTTGTTTGGTGGGTCTCATCAGACTTTTGTCCACCACAGGTCTGGGGAATTTGGACTCCAAGTAAACACTTTGAACTTTTCTTCCTGTTCCTCAAGCCATTCCCAGATCATTTTTGCAGTGTGGCAATGCAATGTAATAACTGAATTATGTTCTGTGAAACAGATCGTTGACCAGACAGTCACACAGTCGTCTTTGGCAACTGTAATGTAAATGAGATGTATTTTTCACAGGAAAACTTGCGAACAGTACGTAAATGCATCAGATATACAGCTCAAAATGAGTGGAACGCTACCATCTACACAGCATTCGCAGCCTAAACTTATACATATCAGGAAAAGCACACTCTGGTTCTTCATTTACTGATGGATTTATTCTTATTTTCACTTGTCACAGTCATTAAATTCACAGTCAAATTGTTCAAATGCATGAATACAATGTGCAGAACAAGCACACACCCTGTAGAACCAAAATATAAGCACTAAATCTTGAAGCAGAGAAGCTTTCCATTTAAAGTGTCTCCTTGGCAGAGAAAATTGATTCCCAATAGTGTCCTTTTGTTTCTACTTATGCAAGTAGCTCATGGAAAGTAAATCAATATTCAGGAAAATGAATTAAATAAAAATATGTACACAAAACATAAGTATTATGCACAATGTTTGTTAAAGTACCATCAGCTGTTTGCGGTTGCAACATCCAGATTTCAAAGACAGTTTCGTTTCCTTTTAGAATTTGTTATAATTGGTAAGACCTCGAACAGACGTTGGTCAGATGGTCATTACAGCACATGCCTGTATTGCCAATAAGGAGTACCATTCCCATGAGGCGGGGTACTTGATCAGCTGCATAAGTCTAGTAGGTTGTATGTGTGTCAAAATAACATCCATATGCATGCCAGGACCCAATATTTTCCAGCAAAACCTTGCCCAGGGCATCACATTGTCAATTTTATTCACTTCAGCCGTCAGTGGTTTTAATTGAAACTGTGTAATGGTGTTTGAATTCATACTGGCCATGTGTAAGGTTGGCTGGCATGTGTCTGCTGCTGTAATAGCAGAAATGTGGCAGTGTTTCATAACCCTTTAGATGTAGCTACAGCACCCAAAATTTGTATGCCACCACTTTGCTAGACAGCTGTGAAGTGGCTGCACTAGAATAGTGCCATAAATCGTAAGCTCCAGCACTGGAAAACGAACCCAGAGTAACACAGGCTATGAGTGACCTGGAAGAAAGACATCTCTCTGGAGTTCGCAGTACAAGCTTGAGCTTATTGAACTGCCACGATGAGAAAAGACTGGATCACTGTATAAACAAGGCATTACCCAATCTTTTATTGTCCTCCAGTCTTTCATTGTGACACTGATATTCCAATATTTCCAGATGAAACTGCACAGTAATCAAATCCACCCACAACTGGTGAGATTATGCTGGAGAAATGAAAATCTCTGCATTAAATGAAATGTTACAACAATTTTTAATAAAGAACGAAACTTTTTTTGTATCGCAGGAATGTTTTTACTGGGTGTCAACGTAACGCAACTGATGTATGAGATGTCTGAAGCTGCTAGAACGTGAGTTAGAAGTTAGTAGAGTTCCCATTTGTTTAAACCATTTCTGCTAAATACTACTGTCGTATCTAACTTCAGTTACCTGATTTTACACTGTAGCATATGGCGTATTTCAATACAGGTATGCACCGTACCATGGGTGTTTAAGGGTCTTTAAGTGCATGTGCTTGTCCTATTGTAAATAGTACTCCGTTTTTTTGCTCCCCCACATTACCCATGTATTCTCCCACACATGTAACTATATAAACTGGCTCACATTCACTCACTTGGTCTCTGTTGATCTGATCTTCCATGTGGTTTGTGATGCTGTCTATCAGACTTTGACATCCACTGAAAAAAAGTGTCAGGTCCAACACTTACCTCTTGTATGTTAGAACTTCCCCTAGACATGGTTATAACAGTACATGTATTGCATTTTCTATAATTATTTGGAATTGCCATAAATTAAAATGTTATGGTAGTAGGGATGCTCTATAGATGGTAGATTTCCATACCGTCTGCACGCAGTTTTCTTATGAAAATACCCTTTATATTTACATTATAGTAGCATAAAAGGACTACGACTATGGTCAGTGTCTGGTTTCACAGAACGTAATGCTATTCAAAAGACAACCGCTTGCTAAAATATATAAAGAGGCAAAACATTTATCTTGGAAATTGATTTCCAGTGTGAATAAGTGAATATTAAGTTGAGTTTTGTGAGGAGGATGAACAAGGTAGTACACAGATAATTGACAGAAGAACCTTGGCACAAGTCCTTGACAACGTTAAACGTAGCAGAACTTTTGAAGATGCTGGATCAAAGTAATTTTCCCTTAAGAAATGATGGAAACCTAGCTTTTGCTATCCATTTATTCACTGTACGAACGAGATGTATTCGGATAACAAGGTTTGCCCGTGTACTATGAGGAAGGACATTTGCTACCCCCGTCTGTGGCTTTACTACGATTTGCAGTGACTTTTGCATATTTCACGCTGTATTTGATGTAGAGGGAGCAGCACTGTGTGCAGTACTTGTAGTGAATAAACCCCTTTTTCCATTATTCACGCTGAGCGCCACAAATCAGGTTCGCTTCATGCGGCCCCAGAGAAAAAATCTGGATCAAGACGTCCATGCAGAAATCAAGACGGCTGATGAAACTGAAAGCTGCGGTTAATATTTTCACTCTGGTGCCATGAAGTTGTCTGCCAGTTCTGTTCTTGCACGCAGCTGAGCGCCGTTACCGTTGGATTTCCCTGCAATTGCCCGAGACCAGTCATCTCCGTCTGTGGATCACAACGTCTGCAGACTAATCAGTTTCACCTGCAGCGCTGACCTTTGCACAGCCAAGCACGTTTTCTCCCAGCCTTCATGTTCCACCATCACCTGATGTAAAAACGAGCATCAGGAGACGAGCCACACGCAGATTAAGCTTTAATAAGCACAACGAAAACAAACCAGGCAGGACTTTTTCTTTTTTCTTTAATTTTTTTTTTTTGAGGGACCACGTTTCAATGGAAAGACGTTGACATGCTGCCAGTGCTGGCTCTAATGCACGACTGCGAGATTGTGTTATGTTAACATATTACGACCAGAAGCCTGGAAATTTTGCTCTTCTAATAATAATAATAGTCAAACTCTCATTTTTTTTTAATTTTTTTTTTTGTCATTTTTCTTAAAATACTTTTAAGCACGTACGAGCTAAACACCATGTTGGAACATGTGGAAATTATTGTATACAAGAGTATTACTAACCTGTCTTGTACGTTTGCAATCAGTGCGTCCTTATAACAAGTGAGATTACTTTAGACTTTAATACAGGAATATCTGCTAGCTTTTTCATCATAATTTACTCTATTCCTTTTCTAAATCTCTCTCAGACTTAGATTTAGATTTTCTTCCCTTTTTTTTTAATCCCCCTTCACAGCATGATTCTTGGGCCACAAGATTATCTGCGCTTCAGCCGTCTACATGTAGAGCCATGTTTAATCTTGGCTGCCTACTGTAAATTTCTCTTAATTACCCAATGGCGCTTTGACAAGTGGTTTACAATTGCAATTTATCATTACCAGGAATTTACCGATCTACTGTGTCACTCCAATGAGGTTAGTTTGCACTGTAATTACACCCAACACTTGTTCGAGCTTGCAAAGTTTGTGGATATACAGAAAAAAGTGTGAAGGAGTAGGGCCCAGATAAAAACTAGAAACATTATTTAGTGTCCTTCTGCTGGAATGTTGTTGTGTGAATGTAACCAAATAAGAGCAAGAGGGGAGATTTGAGAGAGATTGAAAAGCAGAATTGATCCCCGTCTCGTTAGCTTTGCAAGGTTTTTGTTGGTTTATTAAGCGTGAAGACATGCGTCAGGAAGAGTGAGATCTTATTTGTATTCATACATTGATCAAGTTTGCATGTTACAGCTATTCATAGGTACAGCATTTGTGCTATCAACTTTTTAACAGCCATACAGTGAAACTTTGTATTTATTTATGCATTTGGCAGTTGCTATTAGTCAATGCAATCTATACTTGAGCCGAGCTGTTGAAGGATTAGGGTTCCTTACAGGTCCAACAATGGCAGCTTAGTGGAGCTGGAATTTGAACTTCCCATTAGTAGATCCATGTATAATCCTTTAACATGAGTTTTAATGGCCTGTAAATATTTCACTACCATCACAAACGACCTGATTTAATAATTCATGCTTGTTCGGCAAGTCATATTAATACACATGCATTTATCCTCAGAGGGATTCTGTCTTGCAATCAGGCATTGGTACAAGCCCTTGTTAACCATCCCATGGTGGCTCAATGGGTAGCACTCTTGCCTCACAGGAAGAAGGTCCTGGTTCAATTACAGGTGGCGTGGTCTGGGTCCTTCCTGTGTGGAGTTTGCATGTTCTCCTCGTGTCTGTGTGGGTTTACTCTGGGTGCTCTAGTTTCCTCCCACAGTCCGTAGGCATGTTAGGATAATTGGTGTCTCTGAGGGTGTGGGTGTGTATGTGTCTGTGTGTGTGTATATATAATTTATGTATGTATATATCTGCTTAATTCACAATTGATGTATTCATTAGTTGTTTTTTTTTTAATTCATTTTCTTCTGGATATATTAATATTTTGAATGCACCATAGACTCCTTGAATATTTGCCTCTGTAACCTTTCACCTGAATATTAAGAGAGATAGTGGTGTCATGTCATGTTCATATACAGTGGTAGCCAAAGTCTTGGCCCTCTACTGAAATGCCTGTTTCCATTTTCCAGTGAAAAGGAAAAAAAACAGCATTTACAGCATTTAGCAGACGCCCTTATCCAGAGCGACTTACAATTGATAGTCTTACAATCCAAGCAATTGTGGGTTAAGTCCCTTGCTCAAGGACCCAAAAGTGGCAGCTTGGCAGAGGTGGGATTTGAACCCTGGACCTTCTGGTCCATAGTCCAGTACCTTACCAACTAGGCTACCCCAGTCCCAAATGACTTAACTTATTCGTATTGATGTGTTTCCTCATGTATAGTGTGAACTGGAATTGACTTCACAGGTTTCTGAGCAATCTGATGATATTAACCCTGCATGATTTCACTTTCTTCCAAAGAGCAACTTCTGATGTTATTGATTGATTGCTTGCTTTCTGTCTTCAAGTGCTGCCCTAAATGCCCGATGGGGTTAGGTCAAAGTTCTTTCAAGGAAATTCAGTGACATTCAGCACTCTTTGACATTCTTTGTTCTTCAAGTAGTTGTTGCAAAGCTTTAACGTGTGTTTTTGGTACTATCCTGCTCCTGTATGAATCCTTCTCGAGAAAGATCCAAACATGCATTTTCTCTAGTGGTCTCAGACTTTTGGCCCACATTGTACATATTCGTGGGCTTCATTTAAGACCATTTGCACAATTGACCAAAAAGCAAGATGCATCAGCCTGAGTTGTCTAAGCCACTGAAATCTGCGTGTCTGTATCTGACAAGACAGGCGGCACACCTGCACAGCATTTTCATTTGACCACGCCGTCCCTGTGGCACTGTTCCAGAACACATGTAATGTATGTAGTAGGTGTAGCCCTGAGCCTCGGGGAAGTACAGAAGCGAGTTTCTGTAGTTTATAAACAAACACTTGCAGCAGTGTATGTAATTTGGTGTACTTAAACTACTGTGCTGTAATTTCCTGTCTAGTCATATTTATGAAGTTGATTCTTTATCCCAAGGGGATTGGTTCCAGGACTTCCTGTGGATACCTTACATAAAATGTAGTATATGTATGTAACTTACTAGGGTTGTCGTCATGATGGGGTGATAATATCCTAATTGTTGTTTTAAATTGTATTATCGAGCATGTCACTCACCATGCGAAAAACACGCTTGAAGGGTTCACACATTCACAGTGTCATGTACCAAGACATAATAGACTACTGAGAATTCACACTGAATGCCTAGCGTTCTACCTAAAAGTGCATGACTGAAGTTGAAAATGAGTGAACAAACTCATTAGACTTAATTGCTAGATGTGACTCAGTTTTGAAATTACGGAAGTTGCTAAAGGGACAGCAATCTGCAAACAATGTCGGAAATCGACTGCTGTTAAAGACAGCTTGAAAACCAGCTGCATCTGCAAACTAACCACTGTGAAGAAGTATATGAGTCTTCTGGAGTCAGCTGTCCACGACAGCCATAAACTAGTCAAGGTACCAGCACAAAAATATACTCGGCAAACCTTAGCGGAATCATTCTGAAAAAGTGCCCTTACAACAAGAAAAGCAACAGATGGCAAGGCATAACAATGCCAACAATGCTGTCACCAGTTATATCGCGAAAGACGCAGTGCTAATTCATTTCATTATCAACAAAATCCCAGAAAATATTGTCATTATTGTTTGTGTCAATATCTCATTTTTGACAATATCAAGTGTAATCATCTTATAATACCTGTTACAATGTACTGTGGTGCTTGAAAGTTTGTGAACTCTTTAGAATTTTCTTTATTTCTACATAAACCTAAAACATCATCAGATTTAACGTTAAACAAGTTAAAACAAGTAAGACCAAAATATTATACTTGGTCATTTATTTATTGAGGAAAATGATCCAATATTACATATTAGTGAGTGGTAAAAGTATGTGAACCTTTGCATTCAGTATCTGTTGTGACCCTCCTGTGCAGCAGCAATAACTGAAACTAAACGTTTTATGTTACTGCACACCGTCTTGGAGGCATTTTAGTCCATTCCTCCGTACAGAACAGCTTCAACTCTGGGATGTTGGTGGGTTTCCACACATTAACTGCTGGCTTCAGGTCCTTCCACAACATTTCGATTGGATTCAAGTCAGGACTTTGACTTGGCCATTCCAAAGCATGAACTTTATTCTTCTTTAACCATTCTCTGGTAGAACGACTTGTGTGCTTAGGGTCGTTGTCATGCTGCATGACCCACCTTTTCTTGAGATTCAGTTCATGGACAGATGTCCTGATGTTTTCCTTTAGATTTCTCTGATATAATTCAGAATTCATTGTTCCATCAAGCCGTCCTGGTCCAGATGCAGCAAAACAGGCCCAAACCATGATACTACCACCACCGTGTTTCACAGTGGGGATAAGGTTCTTATGCTGGAATGCAGTGTTTTCCTTTCTCCCAAGAGGGAGCTTTTCGTTTAAACCAGAGCGTTCTATTTTGGTCTCATCCGTCCACAAAAACATTCTTCCAATAGCTTCTGGCTTGTCCATGTGACCTTTAGCAAACTGCAGACGAGCAGCAATGTTCATGTTTTTTGCAGAGCAGTGGCTTTTCTCCTTGTAACTCTGCCATGCACACCATTTGTTGTTCACTGTTCTTCTGATGGTGGACTCCTGAACATTAAATTAGCCAATAGTGAGAGGCGCTTAGAAGTTACCCTCGGGGTCCTATGTGACCTTGTCAAACTATTACACGCCTTGCTCTTGAAGTGATCTTTGTTGGTCGACCACTCCTGGGGAGGGTAACAATGCTCTTGAAATTTGTACACAATCTGTCTGACTGTGGATTGGTGGAGTCCAAACTCTTTAGAGATGGCTTTGTAACCTTTTCCAGCCTGATGAGCATCAACAACTCTTTCTGAGCTCCTCAGAAACACACTTCCACAAACATTTGTTGAACAAGCAGATCCTTGTTCTTTAAATAAAACAGGGTGCTCACTCACGCCTGATTGTCATCCCATTGATTGAAAACACCTGACTCACCTTCAAAGTAACTGCTAATCGTAGAGATTCACATACTTTTGCCCCTCACTCATATATGTAATTTTGGATAATTTTCCTCAATAAATAAATGACCAAGTATAATATTTTTGTCTCATTTGTTTAGCTGGATTCTCTTTATCTACTTTTAGGATTTGTGTGAAAATCCAATGTTGTTTTAGGTCATATTTGTATAGAAATATAAAATATTCTAAAGGGTTCACAAACTTTCATGCACCACTGTAAATAATAATGTAAGTGTTGTGTAAATATTTGTCTTAGTGGATTGTTTAGGGAATTGTGACAAGAGAAAATCTGTACATTTTGAACAAACAAGACTGGGAGCAAACAGCGCTCAAATTCTAATTGTTGGTAAGGGAAAGGATCTGAGAAACAGCAGGATATGCTATTAATCCAATTCAGAGTCCGGGCAGCAAGAGCTATCCAGCAGCTCAGGGTGCAAGGTGGGAATTAAGCTTAGACGGGGCATTGGTACATCACAGGGAGACTTTAGAGATGCCAGTTGTCCTAATGCATGTCTAGGAAACCCACACATTCACAGGGAGAACAAGTAAACTTCACAAGCAGCTGCCTGGCTAGACGACTGCACTCCACTGTGCCACTGTGAGCCTATTTAGGTTCATATTTGTTTGTTTAAGATAATAGTGTAGAAAGGTCATTTTTGATGTTTTTTTTTTCACACTGATATACTGAGTGATCCAAACGGTTATCCAAAATGCAGTCTAACCTCGTCATCTCGCCACCTGTGATGGCAAGCCGGATTTCCCTCCATTTTTCAGATGACCGGGTGGTAGGTGTCACTTTAATGTTGATGACAGGGTCTTGATCCTGTTCACTCTGCTGATGCCTCGCTGCTAATTGTTATTGCTCCGTTGATGAGTTTATCACATCGTCAGACTTTGTCGGCTTCTAGCATACGACACGAGATTGACACACTGATGTGCCATTTTGAACAATCAGACCTCGCAAAGGTGGATGAAGTCTCAGACTGGACTTCATGAGCTTCATGTCACGGAGACAACCATCAATCAAGAACTATTTCTCAAATTTGCTTAAATGAATAGAAACTGTACATGTACATACATGTTTATGTACGTTGTAAATGTGATTGTACGATCACGATGACTGCTCAGTAAAGCAGATTGTCAGCATCAGGTATAAAATGTCACTTTGTCTAGTTGTTTGCCTCTCACCAAAAACAGCCATAAAACACGACGTGGGCACGATAACCACTCAGGATATTGCATCTGTTTTGGATGAGTGTTAGTATCTCAATAAGGTCAGTCATGTTATAACATTATAACTTTAAACCTACTGTGATTATATTATACCAAGTTGCTATGTATTAAGGCCTAGATTCTGTACCCCAAATATTACCTTTTTTCCTTTAGTTTGCCAGTAAGCTATTTTATGCCAGCCTTGCACCACACAACTTTAAAGCGATTTCACCGAGCAGACAAATTTCCAATGTCGGAATAAAATCACGAGTTGCGTGGCGCTTACGTCATCTTGACCATGGAAGGTGGTCAGGAGAGCTGTAATAAGTCACTTTCTCGTCTTCACGTTCCGATAAATTTAACCTTGTTTAATATTATCTTAAGTCTTGAAATATGGTGTTTCCATTATTTATCTTAAGATACCATTACAGCACTTAAGCCACTTTGTTTATTTTACAGCCGGTGTGGCTGACTGTGCTGTTTTTATATTTGTTGATTGATTATTTTTAGCTGTGTGGTTTGAAAAGATATGGAAAATGACACATTTTGCAATGAATGAGCCCTTTATATGGTTCTCCCTGTAACAGGTACAGGATTTTGATCACGGGTAGCATTGGATTTGTACTACACTATATTCTTTTATTTTGCACTACTTTTATTAAATGTAAAATGTTGCATGTATAGCATTGTGTACAGCAGTGAAACATTCTTTGCAGTACAAAGGTGCAGCAAGAAAAGTAAAAAAAAAGTAAAAAGGCAGACTTAAAATGTGTGATAGGAAAAGAAAAATCAATCCCAAAAAAAACCATTGGTCAAATGTGGTCACTGTTAGAAACCTGTGATAATTCATCATACTGATGCACACACTATATGTGGCTTTCCATATAGGAACTTGACTTGGCCTTAAGGTGAGATGAAGTACAGTGGGGCAAAAAAGTATTTAGTCAGCCACTGATTGTGCAAGTTCTCCTACTTAGAAAGATGAGAGAGGTCTGTAATTTTCACCATAAGTACACTTCAACTATGAGAGACAAAATGAGAAAAGAAAATCCAGGAAATCACATTGTAGGATTTTTAAAGAATTTCATTGTAAAATATGGTGGAAAATAAGTATTTGGTCAATAACAAATGTTCAACTCAATACTTTGTAACATAACCTTTGTTGGCAATGACAGAGGTCAAACGTTTTCTGTAATTTCTCCATGCAGTAGTGTACATGATAGCAGCATCCTTGTTTTTAAAGTCCCAGTTAAAAGCAGTAAGTTCTGATGCAGGAAAGAAAGTTTTCATCTTCTCATAAATGGCCCACCTTCTCTGAATCTCAGCATCTCATCTCATTGCAAGTTCTTATACAGGAAATAAAGTCTCTCTGCATTTCCCCAGGCAGGACGGTGGCTTGGTGGGTAGCATCGTTGCCTCACAGCAAGAAGGTCCTGGGTTCGATCACAGGGTGGAGCCTTTCTGTGTGGAGACATGTCCTCCCCGTGTCTGTGTGGGTTTACTCTGTATTCTGGTTTCCCCCCACAGGCCAAAAGACATGTTAGGTTAATTGATTACGCTATATTGGCATGTATGTATGTATGTATGACTGGTTCTGATGTAACGTTGTGTGTCACTGAAATGGCCACTGATACTGATAGCGATGCTAAACAAGCATACAACTCTACATTTTCCCCAATACTTTTGAATATTTGCCAATATAAGTGCAGATATCTATTAATCGATCCATCACTATACCTAGTTGCAGGCTTGCAGTTAGTTACCATGCAAGATCCCCAGTCACTGCAAAAATCATAGTCTGTGACTAAAACCTTTGTGACTTCTCTTTAGACGGTCAGACTTTAGTCTTTCCAAAGTCTTCCAGTGTATGGTTAGCATAAGCTGGAAAGTAGCCTCAAATAGTTTTGATTGGTTTGTGATATACTTAAAATGTACAGTATTTTAAAAGACAAGTGATCATGGGTGATGCACCTTGATTAGCTGTCAATGTGACTCGGCAAGCTTAGATTTAGCATCAGTCATTCAAAGAAACACATTACATTACAATCCATCTTGTATACTGATGAGTTCTAAAAGAAACTTGACTCTAAATGTAAGACGAGGCCACCGGACAAATTCAACTGTTCACTGCAGCTGCAGTTTGAAGCGTTTGTGAATGGTGCTGTAGAGGGTGCTGTGTAACCTAGGGAGAAGAACTCTCACTCTTGCTATTGCCAATTCCCCTGGCTTGTTCTGCATAGATTGATGGTTTGAATGCACCGCAAGTTCCTTGACAAAGTTGTTTGTCTGTCGTCGCTGAAACCTTTCACCAGACTATTAAGAGAGATAGTGGTGTCATGTCATGTTCATATACGTATTACGTGTAAGGTAGCTAAAACATGTTCTTTAACATGTTTTTCATGTGTTTTACAGTATAGATTATGCATGGTATGTGCTTGGGAGCTCCAATTCCCTGCTGAACCTGCCATGCTTGCCTGCATTGTACACACACACGTGCACATGCGCATGCGCGTGCGCACACACTAACCCATCCAAGCCATCACTCCTAGCTAAGAGTATAGGAATGCAGTCATCGGCGCCATCCCGGCACTCTTAAATGTAATCCTTGACATCACCTGTGTTTATCAGTCTGTTTTAGTTACATCTAGCCACAGGAGGAGGAAGACCTTTGTCAGGATTCAACCATGGGTGTCCTTACCTCACACAGGTGCTTACTCATTCACACGTTCCTGAACACACCCTATTTCTCTTTGGAACAGAAAATGTAGCGCTCGTTGCTTGCTTCTCGAACAAGCACCCCGAAATTCCAGCTCTGTGTATTTTCATGGTTTTTGTGGCAGCATTAAGGGAAACTGTCTCGGCTCAGCTGGGATTCGAGTTTCCTAATGAAATGACTCATTGCTGGACAGTGGCTGGAGCTGGATTGCTTCTCGCCGGAGGTCCTATTACTGTATCATTTTTATGAGGTTAGTGTTTCGTCAGAAGTGACGTGGTCCGCATCGCTGAGGTCACACGGGGGGATTGGTTCTTGGGTAGCGCTGTGTGTTTTCAGTGCCAGTATGTGTGCTCAGGGCTTTATTTAAGGAAAGTGATCCTAAAATAGCGGCCTGGCTCCCCGCATGTGGAGCGTCACTCCTCACATCTGTGTTTTATCGTCATAATCACACTCCCCCAATTCGCGTCTTTTAAGAGGAAACAGATGAGCACACACGAACTGTTAATTAGCATGTTTTAGCATCAGACCGATCACACAACTGTCTGGCATTAGTTTAATATGCTAATAAGTATGGCTGAATGTCGTCTCTGTGTCTGAGTGTTTGTGGCTTGCTGGGATTGGTGGATGTGGGGAATAGAAACTAAAACATTTTATTTTATTTTAATACTATATATTTAAGTACAATTGAGTCGTCTTTCCTTCTATAACATGCAGTAAGGCAAAAAAGTATTTAGTCAGCCACTGATTGTGCAATTTTTCCTCAAGTTTTCATCATAGGTACACTTCAACTATGAGAGACGAAATGAGGAAAAATAAATCCAGCAAATCACATTGTAGGATTTTTAAAGAATTTAATTGTAAATCTTGGTGGAAAATTTGTATTTGGTCAATAACAAAAGTTCAACTCAATACTTTGTAACATAACCTTTGTTGGCAATGACAGAGGTCAAGCGTTTCCTGTAAGTCTTCACCAGGTTGGCACACACTGTAGCTGGTATTTTGCCCCATTCCTCCATGCAGATCTCCTCTAGAGCAGTGATGTTTTGGGACAACACGGACTTTCAACTCCCTCCACAAATTTTCTATGGGTTTGAGGTCTGGAGACTGGCTAGGCCACTCCAGGACCTTGAAATGCTTTTTACGAAGCCGCTCCTTCGTAGCCCGAGCGGTGTGTTTGGGATCATTGTCATGCTGGAAGACCCAGCCACGTTCCATCTTACTGATGGAAGGAGATTTTGGCTTAAAATCTCACGATACATGGCCCAGTTCATTCTTCCCTTAACACGGATCAGTCCGTCCTGTCCCCTTTACAGAAAAACAGAGCCCCAAAGCATGATGTTTCCACCCCCATGCTTCACAGTAGGTAATTTGGCGCTATTCAGAATTCTTCTTCCTCCAAACATGGTGAGGTGAGAGTTTTACCAAAAAGTTCTTTTTTTTTTTTTTTTTTTTCCATCTTGTCCACATGATATTCTCCCCAATCTCTTCTTCTCTTCTGATCATCCATATGCTCTCTGGCAAGCTTCAGACAGGCCTGGAACATGTACTGGCTTAAACAGGGGGACACGCCCTGGCACTGCAGGATCTGAGTCCTTCTCAGCGTAGTGTGTTACTGATGGTAGCCTTTGTTACTTTGTCCCAGCTCTCTGCAGGTCATTCATCAGTCCCTCCATGTAGTTTTGGGATGTTTGCTCACCGTTCTCATGGGATCATTTTGACCCCACAGGATGAGATCTTGCGTGGTGCCCCAGATCGAGGGAGATTATCAATGGTCTTGTATTACTTACCTTTGCTCCCACAGTCGATTTATTCACACCAACCTGTTTACCTATTGTAGATTCACTCTTCCACAACCTGGTCCAGGTCTACAATTTTTCTTCCTGGTGTCCTTCGACAGCTCTTTGGTCTTGGCCATGGTTGAGTTTGGAGTCTGACTGTTTGAGGCTGTGGACAGGTGGTCTTTTATACAATAAACGAGGTTAAATAAACGGGTGCAATTAATACAGGTAACAAGTGGGATGACAGAAGAAGCTTCTTAAAAGAAGTTGTTACAGGTCTTTGAGAGCCAGAAATCTTGCTTTTTTGGATGTGGGTGACCAAATACTTATTATCCACAATAATTTACAATTAAATTCTTTAAAAATCCTACAATGTGATTTTTCTGGATTTTTTTTTCCTAATTTTGTCTCTCTTAGTTGAAGTGATGTTATGATGAAAATTACAGACCTCTCTCATCTTTCTAAGTAGAAGAACTTGCACAATCAGTGGCTGACTAAATACTTTTTTGCCCCACTGTATATATTTTTTTATAAACCTTTACATTACCTCCAGTCATAGCTGGTGCTCTGAATAAGGAGCTCTACCTACTTCCTCATCCCATCTGCAGCCACACCTTAGCTGTCAGTGGTTAATTGTTGCAGAATTGTATCTTAGTATTTAGCACTCTAAGACACGATAGTGTACACAAGAAACAAGAAATGTAGAAAAGTGAAGTCCCTTCCACTATATGAACACCAAAAGGTCTTGTGGGACTGTGGTAGCCTAGCGGTTAGGGTACTGGACTATGGAAAACAACATCCAGGATTCAAATCCCACCTCTGCCAAACTGCCATTTTTGTCTCCTTGAACAAGACACTTGACCTGCAATAGTTTGGATTGTAAGGTTGTATCAATTGTATGTTGTTCTGGATAAGCGAGTCTGCTAAATGATGTAAATGTGCAATAGTACAAGGACAAGCTCTCTAGTCAGTTTGGACTAGACTGTTCCAAGTCAGTTAATGTGTTTTTGTGTATGTGTGTTTGTGTGTATGACTTTTTTACTACTTATTTGTTAACAAGCTATAAATGCTTTAAAGTGGCATGTGTCCGTCCTACTGTAGGTAGTACTCCTTAGTTTGTCCTCCCACTATCTGTATAATCGCTCTCACATTCACTGATTCACATTCACTTATTGAGTCTCTCTTTTATCTGGCTGATCTTATAAGTGGATTGTTGTACTGTTTATCAATGCATTTTTGTCTTTCGTAAACCAAAGTATCAGTCGTTTCAATTACTCATCAGTCACTTGTTATCTCTGACACATTTACTTGCCCTTTATATTTATATTACAATAGCCTAAAAAGATTGTGACTATGGTAATGTCTGGTCAGCGTCCATTTCGGTCAGTGTCGTTTTTAAAACTGCGCATACCTGTGTCTGTCATATACGTTACGTATTAGTATATACAATTACATATGTGTGTGTGTGTGTGTGTGGTGTGTGTGTGTGTATGTATGTAGATGTATGTATATGTATGTATGTGTTGTGTGTGTGTGTGTGTGTGTTTGTGTGTGTTTGTTGTGTGATTGTTTGTTTGTGTGTGTGTGGTATATATATACATATATATATATATATAATAATATATATAATATATATATATAGATTATAATCTATCTCTCTATCTATCTATCTCTGTCTCTTCTCTCTCTCTCTCTATCTCTCTCGTCTCTCATACTATATATATATATAGATAGATTATAGATAGATAGATTAGATAGATAGATAATAGATAGATGATAGATATCTCTATTCTAATCTATATATCTCATCATACTAATTACAAATACTAATGGTTTATCCATAAACAATTAATTATTCAAGTAATGACAGAATGCTGGGGTTTGGTGAGGTAGTGAACATCTGAAGATATTTTTGCACATCATTACTGTAGTCTTTCTTTTTTAATTTATTTTATTTTGTTTTTTCTGGATGACAATGAGCTCATTTATACTATTGCCTAGCTAATACTACTAATGTGTTTCCTATGACACGATGCTGACTAAGGTAATATTTGAGTCAAATTACTGTGGTTAGTCTTTCCCTAATTGTTACAATTTTGAAATAACCTTCGATATTCAGTTTGGGCTGCAGCCCACAAGGACGTTTCTCCTTGTTGAGACTGGGCACGAGCATGGAAGCATAGCCTCAAACAGGCCGGACTGATGAATAAAACCTCTTCTCTAAGCATTATAAAAATCTGCCCATCAGTCTGTGTTCTGTTTTCAAACCGGCTGATGTTTTGGCTGGGAGGCTGAAAATTTGAATAGCTTGTTATTGATGTAATTTATATTTACATTGTGACGCAAGAGTGAACTTGTAATGTGTAATGATTAGAAGTTGGTGTACTAAAACATGTTAAATTCTTCAGTGGTATTGTAAAGTACCTGGTCAAAAATTAGCAAGCCAGTAATAGTACCTTATTTTTCAGTGCCCACCAGATGAACGTAGCATAAAACTAGGGGTTGGCCGATATGGTTAAAAATATTATATCACGATAATTAAAGACATTTTCGCGATAAACGATATTTATCACGATACATGTGATCGCAGAGAAAATACATCAGTAGTGACAGATTCTTAAAAACTACTATTCAGACATTATCCCATACTTAGTAAAATGATTTTTATTCAAAACGTGCTGCACTTCCTCCAAATTAAACAGGAATAATCATACTCTTTATAATGAAACATGCAGTCAGTCAGTGTTCTTTAAGAATTGACAATATCCTTGATATGCTCAGAAAAGTGTCCATCACCATAACCGTTCATCAGGATACGATTAAATATCATGATGTTGGCACCCCTACGTAAAGCCATATGATGAGCTGTAGGCCAAAACATCTGAATAGAATTACTGACAGAATTGTTCTGCCCAGCTGGTCACACAAACCAATCAACGCTGCAGTCCAACGTGCAGAGGTGAGAGTTAAGAGTTTTAAAGCAGTGGAAGTCTGTCATTCACTCAAAAGCTCACTGCCTTAGCATTCGAGCTTGTTAGCTGACATTTGGACTAAACACTGTTCTAACTGTTGACGTTTTGTACACGTTACCTGTGTTTGCTTGGGTGACTTTTCGCTACTTATCTGTAAATAGCTACCTATTGTAAATACTACTCAATTGTATGTCCCTCAACTACTTGTGTGTTTCTCTTCCCTATAACTATATAAACTGGTTCACATTCACTTGTTTTGTCTCTTTCTTGTGGCTGATTTTCCATGTTGTTCCAGTGCATGTTTGGTCAAACAAAAGAACATGCGAATAGCATTATTGGCAGAAATGGCAAGCACTTGATATGGGAAAAGGTTACCCACTGAAATTGCTAACTTTGCGATAATTTTATCTGGCTAATTCTGTGGAAATTTCTGGGACTATTTGATACGCTGTTAAAGCCTGACAAACGAGCTGAATTTTGCATCCTGGCGTGCTTTGTTTAATTCGTAACATCCATTTTGGAACTCTGCCTCTGATTTCATAAAAATCTGAACACAGTTCTGATATGGGTGGGGAAACTGAGTGTGAAGATTACGCAAGCAGAACCCATGAGTAAGGCCACCCATTTTACATCAGGAGGTGGAGAAATTTTGGCAAAGTAAACATAAACAGTAGAAGGTCAGCTATGATTTATTATCTGTACTGCGTATTGTTTGTCCACAGGAACAGTATTCGTGGACTTTAAATGGCCTGGGGGAAATGCTACCATGGCTTGCCGTGTTAAATCAATAGTCCATTTTTTGCCTGTGCCTGTTACGGTTGTAAAATTTGTTGGGTGAGAGAACGGAAAAAAGGGTTTTGTATCCCAGCTCTGTGTTCCATACGTTCAGCACAGTCTTGTTCAAATGAGAAGTATGTTTTAGTATCTGGAGGGTCACATGACATCCCAGAAGGGTTCACGTTGAGGGATTCAAGCCTGATTAAAGGTCCTTCACCTGCAGTTGAACTTGTACTCAGAGCTTTAAACCTGTCCATCTCAGCATGGCTTGCACTATGTACCAAACTCCCCTGTGACATCCAGAAGTTAGACTGTACTGACCTAACCTGATACTGCAAATATGGTTCCTGTTGGCTCTGTATTACTGAATATAAAGATGACTATATTTCTTGCTCTGTTCTTGCAGCTGTGGAAGTGGATTCTAGGAAGAAAGACATCCTTCACTTGCTTTACATGGGCTCTTGCGGTGAGCAGCATGCTTTTTTTTTCTTGCAGTGTAGAGCATGTAACCGTCCAAAAAGCACTTGCGTGGTTCCAGTGTTCCAGCTCGTAAACCTCAGCCAATTGCAAACTGAACCTCTATGCTAATAACTTAGAATGGAGCCAAGATAAGACGACTAGCATTATAGAAACGAATTAATATATGCAAAATATTTTATTACCTTTTAAAGCATATTGTTTCCAATTTAACCCAGTTCTAGTCTGGCTAAAAAGCAAGGTGCGTTTATGTAGCTGCATGCTCCAGGCTTTTCTGCAGATCGTTTTGCTATGATTTGAAGACTGCAATGAGACAGTATATGGTTCACACTTGGTACAACTACTGGTCAGCACGGTGGCTTGTGCCAAGCGCCCTAGCTCTTAAATATAGGTCTTCCACTGCCCTTCGTACTGCTGTCGGTTGCATGCTAATGAACCAGATTGGTATTAACATTTAAACATTCCAGTGTTAACAAAGATGTCCCTCGGTCTGGTTAAACGATTCTGCCAGTGAAGTTGGTATGCTGGCGCCTCATTTTTGAAAGTGTTGACAAGGTATCATTAAAGCTGTGTGATGACATGTTGTGTAATAAATCCAGCATGTCATGAGACACTTCATCCTCATTTTGAGCCCATAAACACAAGTCTAAGAAGCTTAGGCAAATAATCTGTCATGTGCCAGATTTTAAAGTGGTTTTATTTAGTCTGTTTGGCCTATGCTATGTTGTCTAACTCCTTGCAAATTAGAGAAAATAGATTATTATTGATAGTGTATTATTAGAGGTGGATATAGCAGCAAATACAGTGGTACCTCGGTTCTTGTCATTAATTCATTCCAGAAGGCTTGGCGAGAACCAAAAACGACTAGTATTGAGCAAATTTTTCCCATAAGGAATAATGTCAGTTGAATTAATATATTCCAGACCCCCTGAAAATCCACACTATATAAGGCATCATGTGCATTAATGGAGTTATATTGTACATACAGACTTACGAAGGGGATATGTTCAGACAAATCCATCACAAGTTAAATAGACCATGAAGTGATGACTTTAACATAGTGTATACTGTATAATAGTATAGATAACCTTACAAACAGCCAAGCTTAAAACATTTACAATTAACATACAGTTGGCCAAAATTATTAACACAGAGCTTGTTTTATAATAAAGTGTCAAAAACTCTCCTGTAATTTACTGAGTGAAAGTAGAAGACTTGCTTTATTGGTGAACTCGGGTGCAATAACCTTTCTAGGACCCATAGGAACTTATTTGCACCAAGAATACAGTACTATAGATGGAAAACACAAGAAACACAGTGGAGACCCTGCACTAAGCGAAAGCCATTGTGAATCTGAATCTATATACTGAATGATTAATCGTGAATTATGTTTCGGCTGCAACGAGTCAGGAGTCACAAATTTAAGTACAAACCGAATTAGACGAACCGAGGTACCACGGTAATAGTAAAAGTACTCATTAAATAATGTCCCTTCATTTCAGTATATTTGAACCACCTTCGAATATTTGTATGGTTGCCCTCATAGTCTTGTGGTAATTTGAGCTTACTGATTAGCCCTCATTCAACCTCTTCATGTATCTTTTTCCTCACTTCTACTATTTCTAGTTTTGTTTTGTTGTTATTGTTCAGTTAATGGCCATAGCTGCTGAATAGCATGATAGTTTAGGTTCGGAGAGTGAGATGTCGACATAAAATGAGATCTCAGTATTTTCTGAGATGTTGTCAATAATGATAGATGCATCCTTCAAAACGTGTTACATTTGTTATACATTTATTGCAGCTATACATTTTGAGACAAAGTATGCATATACTGTAATATCTATTTAAATACATGATGTTGGTATCATAAAGGCTGTTGATTGTTGAGAACATTACAGATATTCACATAGCTAGGAGACGGCATGGTCTGAGACCAGCCAATCACACATTATATTTGAAACAGGTGATCTAAAATGTAAAAGATATTAACATTTGAATGAAATCAGCTTAATATCAAGATCTCTTGTAAAAAGATCTGAATTTTCAAACGCTTTGTATAGCGCAACCAAATTTTACGTGGTTTCTGCTGTAAACACAAGTGACTGAAAACTAATTTGATATAGAATTTTATCACAGTGAAGGAAAAAACTGTTTAGAAAAAGAGATTCCAGTTGTCATCACACTGTTTCAAATATATATTTTGGTTTAAATGTGTAAGTTCACATACACTAATCAATAAGCCTATGATTCATTATGATAACTTATAGCCTAATATTCAAGCCTCCAGAAAGCTGGAACCCACGGAGTTGTGGGCTCTGTAAGACCTCTGAAGGTTCTTTGTGGTATCTGGCATGAAAACATTAGCAGCAAATCTTTTAAGTCTTGTAAATTGGAAGGTGGGGTTGCTGTGGATTGTACGTTTTGTTCAGCATGTTTTTTGGTTGTTCGATTTTGAGGCCAGGGCAACACCTTGAACTCTGAATAGTGTGTGTAGTGTACTAGTTGATATTTATGCTGTTGAAAAGGCCACTGCCATAAGGGAATTTCATTGCCATAAAGGGGTGTAAATGGTCCACAAAAATATTTTGGTGGGTTGTACATGTGCAATTCACATCAACCAAAATTCCCTGGCCTCAGGGTTTCCCAGCAATACATTACCTAGAGCCTCGCACTCCTCACTGGCTTTTCTTCTTTTCACAGTATGGGTGGGTATTGGAGAGGACTTCATGATACTATAAGCATCATGATACATGGATCACGATACAATTATATCATGATATACTGTGATACAACGCATATTGCAGTATATTGCAGTATTCCACCTAGTTCACTGAAGATATATAAACAGCTGAAATAAGTTATGGTGTACAATCTGAGTCTTAATACATCACATCGCATTTATAATTCAGCCGACAAAACTGTACTGCGACATCTACAGGAGCCGAGATTGTAGTTTACACCCCATTTAAATTGTTTCATCCTTCATTTTGAGTTGAAAATTTATGCAATATATTGCGAAAATAAATAATGTGATATACTGCTGTATTGAGCACAGCCCGTTCTCACAGTGCATCCTCATAACATCACTAGAAAGATGCGATATTGACAATTTTATCTCTTATCTGGGATTTTGTTGATAACAATAATTAGATGATACTTGTGCAGTGTATATCTTGGGGCTGAAGTATTAAAAAATTTTTAAGTCCATTTCTCTCAACTGCCTGAATTGTGATGTAATTGGTGACAGCATTTATGTCTTGGTTTTCAGGTTGTAAGGTTTGCTCAGTGTGTCTTTGTGCTGTTACATTGGCTGGTTTAAACCTGTAGTTGACAGCTGACTCCAGAAGTTTGTCATAATCTCCATATTCTACACGATGGTTAGTTTGCAGATGGTGAAATAAGTTATTTAAGTTGTCTTTAACCGCAACCAATCTCTGGCAAGTGTGTGGCTTTGTTTGTGCCTGCCAAATGTGACCGGCACAGAATCGGTTATATGAGACTTAATGGTCGATCACTCTGAAAACCGGTGCATCTCTATTGCTGCCCTTGCATAATGATTTAGTCTTTCTGTGCCTCAGCATCCTGTAACTGGCTCATGGTTAGCCCTCCTCAAACCTCTATCAGTAGGTACTCCCCACTTATGATCAGGACCACCACAAAACTTGTACCTTTAGGGCTGCACTGACCCAGTTGTCTGGCCATAGCAGTTGCCCCTTTTAAGGTCACTCCTTACGTCTGTTTTTTAACATCTGATATATCCCAGACCTTGACATGTACCGTTGTAACGAGATAGTTATTTGCTACATCTGTTAGTAGTCATAACGTTTGGCTCATCAGTGTATGTCTTAGATTTGTGCAATGTGTTGGCACATCTATTCATCCACTGGATGTATGAAACTCGGTTTATAATTGTAGATTCTATAAATCTATCATTTGAAAACCAGAGATCCAGTAGATTATAAAGATCATTTAAGATATGCAGTTAGCCTAATGACTTTTAGCCTTTTGTAATGGCAAAAAATGCCCTTACCATTAATTCAACCCTTATAATTATTTAAGTAATATTACAGCATATTGTTTGGAACATTGTTCAGTATTAACTACTGGACTTTCTATACACAACCTTAGGGATGGAGTGGTGAGAAATCAAATTGGCATTCTCTGAATCCCTAGCTTTTTATTATAGTTTGGTTCCAACAGACTTGCTGTAGCTTTTCAGTGCTGAAGAAGTAGCTGGTCTGTGTGCACGTGTGCCGTGTGCCTCTTCTTTGTCCAGCCATGTGTTTGCACACTGCTACAGGAGCCGGATACGCAACTCAAGGGCGTATTCGCACTGGTCATCAACATAGCACGTGCCCCAATTCTCTCTTCTGACTTGCACATTGCTTTGACAACTGTGTTGAATAATATTTTTTAGCTACTGCCAAAGCCAAAGCTTTGTTTTACCCTGCCTCTAAGTAGCAATTCATGGTGAGGATAAGTCATGGCATGGGATGAAGTTAGTGGAAGCTGGTTGCCTGGAGGGGAAAATATGACTGAGTTTTGGTCGGAAATGTTAAGACACAGTTTGCTGAGTCACCTTCAGTATAGTCCATAGGCATCTTCTAACACAAACATTTTCCCTTGCTTTTAAACCAGAGTTGCAATCCACTGATATTATGTTAGAAAGTGAAAGATGTTAAATATAGACAATATTTAAACTTAGTATCTCAGATGACCCATTATAAGCGTATTAAACGTATCAGCTTATAGACATATGCATACGTATACACACGTATATATCTACTTTATCAGTTCCACTTAACATTTAAAGATGCATGTTATAATTCTACAATTACAGACTGTAGCCTATCTGTTTTTCTACATACTTTTAGTCTGTTCGTTAATGTTCAGGACTCGTACAGGATCACCACAGATCAGGTGCTATTTGGGTGGAGGATCATTCTCAGCACTGCAGTGATACTGATGTGGTGGTGTTATGTTGGTGTGATTCACTGGCATAATTGGATCAGACACAGCAGTGCTGCTGGAGTTTTTAAACACCGTTTACTTACCATTCACTATTGATCTACCATATTGCTTCACCTTTTGGTTGTAAAGTCAGAGACAGTAGTTTATCATTTGTTGTATAGTATATGTCATCTTCTAATCCTTCATCAGTGCTCACATGGTGCTGCCTATAGGATGGTGGTGGACTGTTCTTGATAGGTGGACAATTTTCAGTCCAGCAGTGACACAGGTGTTTAAAAACTCCAGCAGCACTGCTGTATGTGATCCACTCATAACATCAAAACACTTTCTAACACACCACCACATCAGTGTTGCTGCAGTGCTGATAATGATCCACCACCCAAATAGTACCCAAGACCGGTGATCCATACTAGAGATGAGATGTAATTTCCTTGACTGATTATCTTTGTCTAATAATTGCACATTACAGCATACAGAAACATTGTTCATCTATTCTTCTAATGGAAAGGTCTTCATTGAAACAGAAATATGGGGCTGCTGTCTTGTCTGGCTCTGCATTCTCGCTAGCTTTTGCTTTAACCTCTTTCTCGAATTCTGCATATTCAACAATGTGATGCTGTTTTGGTTCTTATTGAATTTGTTGTTCCGAACGTTTTCGGAGTTGTTGCTCCATGGCTATATTTCTCTGCGCATGTATTGCAAACAGTATGCTCTGAAAAGCTTCCACGCTGAATACCTGGCTGTGTCCAAAATAAGTCCCTACTCCCTCATTAGTAATGCACTATATAGAGAGACTACTAACTAGCACTCAAAACACAACTGAAATCTAACACTCCCTCAACGTGAACATGAGTCAGCAGCAGTCTCATAAACAAACCAGTGAGTAGCTGAGCTGTGTTTAAAGCTCCGTACACGCATGACTTTTTAATTCTGAATTAAAGTTAGTAAAGACACCATGCTGTTCGTGTATTGCTGTGTCTGTGCTGCTGTCATAGTCGTGCACTGTGTAAATGTGAACGGAACAGAATCTGTTATGAGACTGATCAGCTGATCGTGCTAAAAACCATTCGATTCCAGTCACTGGCAGATCGATCATTGTGTTCCTAGTCCTGACCATAAGAGGATAGAGTAAAGAGGACTAACAAGGTAGAGAAACAGATGGACTACAGTCTGTAATTGTAGAACTACAAAGTGCATCTGTATGGTAAGTAGAACTGATAAAATTGACTAAACGCCTGTAAAAAAGCCTATAATGAGGAATAGGTCTATATTTAATGTTTTCACTTGTTAAGAAATGGCTGTAAGTTCCGGGAAAAAAATTGTCAGCGATTAGCGCAGTTATCAACCATGTTTGAGACTGAATTTGTGTTTTGAGCTTAATGTAATTCAGCTTCCTTAAAGTATCTAATGCTATTAACTTGACTTTTGTTTGTAGACAATACTTTGAATTTTAAATGTCATGATTGCTAGCTTGTAAGAGTTGGTTGCTAGCAAGGTGACTATAAACCACATAACGCAGAAATGTACAATAATTACACATTGTACTTGGCTCTTACTGTTAGATGACTTTACTATATTACTGGTGCAATAATTATGATGTATAAGCACTTCGTCTATTTGGAATTACTGTGCTGCAATATGTAGAACCATCTCGAGTACTGAGATTAAGGTTAGGAGTAGGTGTTAATGGAAATACCCCTTAAATAGTAATAGAAGACTGTGTGTGTGTGCGCGTGCGTGCTTGTTTACGTTTACCCCTGTGTGCCACCATCTGGGTGGTCCTCACGGCTGGCCGGCCCCTGATCCTCTCCCTCATAAATCAGTGTTCAGCGCCAGGACCAGCAGCCTGTGACCACAGGCACGAGGTCTGGGGCGAAGGCCGGCCATCATCACCTACCCCTCAGTCTGTATTTCAAATCACCCGGTCTGCATAAAAACAAAAGAACTCCAACTCAAACCACCAGAACACCATCTTGAAACCTGAACATTGTTAAAATGCAAACATTCTCCACAACCATGAAAAATAGTCATTTCCAATTGGCTGGTAGGTGTGCATTAATCCTTAATATCACAACAATTCTAAAGTAAATTAATAAAGAAAAACTATATGCAAGCATGTCGGGCTGTACCTTTACCAACAGGCATGAATAAGCTATAGCTATCTACACAGTTTTTACACCTTTTGTTTTGCTAAATTAAAATGTTTACTCATTTCATTTGTTCAGAGAGGGATTAAAAAATGGGGATCCTGACATCTTAACAATATTAATAACTATAATGGTTGTATGGTTGTGAACTGGAAGATACAAAAGCTCCTAAAAGGTACTTTCATATGAATTTGGTTCTTTCCATTAAGAGGCATCGTGGAAGTAGATTTGGGTATGGACAATAGGGATTCATGTGGGTATCGAGTTGTCCCTTTGAAAATTCATACGCTCATGTTGTTTTTTATCGTCTCCACAAAATGGCATTTTTTAACCCTGTTTGCTTGTTACTGGGCATCTCTATTCAATGTTTCATGCCGGTTTCCATGGTTTGGCTGGTAGTGTCCACTGTACTGTCTGGCTAATGCAAGAAAGAGTGACCCTTTTTCATGTTGCCAGTTGTTGCCTTCTAGACCCTTTGTCCAGTTGCATCACTAAAAGCACTTTCTGGGTAACCAGTTGCATTTCCTCCCCATGTCCGTATGGCTGTTCACTATTTTTCTCTGGGATTCACACATTCCAAAGGTTAATTGGTCTCTCTAAATTGCCCCAGTGCATGTCAATGATGCAACCATGTTTCTGTTTTGACTTGCCATTGATGCAAGTTGAGGTGGTTTGTGAGTGGTACTAATTATATGCTCTCACTTTAGGCTCACTATATGCATTTCCATTTCAGATTAAGAGAAGGTTGAAACCCTTTACCTGCACATGATTTGGATGGTGAAAAGCTATTTTTACTGTCATTTGTAAGCATACAGTTGTGGGAAAAGCATTCCTGATCCTTTCCTGATTTCCTATCTTTTTTGCATGTTTGTCACACTTAAGTGTTTCGGAACATCAAATCAATTTAAATATTCGTCAAAGACAACACAAGTAAACAGCAGTTTTTAAATGAAGGTTTATTATTAAGGGAGAAAAAAATGCAAACCTACATGGCCCTGTGTGAAAAAGTGATTGCCCCCTAAACCTAATAACTGGTTGAACCACCCTTAGCAGCAACAACTGCAACCAAGCGTTTGTGATAACTTTCAATGAGTCTTTTACAGCTTTGTGGAGGAATTTTGGCCACTCATCTTTGCAGAATTGTTGTAATTCAGCCACATTGGAGGGTTTTCAAGCATGAACGGACTTTTTAACGTCATGCCACAGCATCTCAATAGGATTCAGGTCAGGACTTTGACTAGGCCACTCAAGTCTTCATTTTGTTTTTATTCAGCCATTCAGAGGTGGACTTGCTGGTGTGTTTTGGATCATTGTCTTGCTGCAGAACCCAAGTTCGTTTCATCCTGAGGTCACAAACAGATAGACAGGCATTCTCCTTCAGGATTTTTTGATAGACAGCAGAATTCATAGTTCCACAGCAAGTCTTCCTGCTCCTGAAACAACAATCACTTTTTCTCACAGGGCCATGTAGGTTTTAATTTTTTTCTCTCTTAATAGTAAACATCTTAATTTAAAAACTGCATGTTGTGTTTACTTGTGCTGTCTTTGACTAATAATTAAATTGGTTTGACGTTCCGCTTTTTTGTATATACATTTACAGTATATACAGTATTAAACTATACAGTATTAAACTATTCAATTCATGATACAATCAACTTATGATGGTTTTGTCGGACCTTAAATCAAGGAGAACCTGTAGCTGAAAAGGATGATTTTTTTGCAGCATGTTTCTAGCCCGCACAAACTTCAACACTGATGCCCTCAATGTTTCCTGCCACTGGGTGCAACTTTCACTTGCTGTTAGGTTGCTGAGCAGCTCAGGTCCCCAGCGTTAGTGATTCAGCACCATGCAAGCAATACAAGAGGCTTAATTATGTGATTCAATATTATTTTAACACTTGGAAATAAATTGGTAAAAAATGGGTTTGTGGAGCTTCTCGAGTTTTAAAACCCAAAAAGTCACTGACGTTAAAGTCAGAGTTACAAGTCTTTATTGATTTTGTCACAAATTTGTCCAAGTCATGCGACTCAAGTCCAAACCTCTGGTAAATAGTCATACCTGTAATCATAGAAACATGACTTCTGCTTCATCTTTTAATTTGTTGTATCTGTACACTTTAAGGGCACCATTTCTTACTGAGCCAGTCTGGTTTTGCTTTTGATTTTATTTTTGTCTCACTGAGGGTGGCATATGTAACAGGTTTTTGTCCCAAGCAATTTGACCAAAGTTTTGTTTATGTAAGCCTGTAGATTAAAGCCCCGTGTGTTCAGGTACCAAGGCTTTTAGAGCACTCGAAGAAAGCAATTAAAATGCTGATGAAGGTGAAGAAGGATGCAGAGCTCTCCCCCTCAGACTGGCACTTTGGCCACAGCTTTAATCTCTAGTATGAAGAAGTGAGGTGGCTCTCACCAGTGCACTGACCTCTCGGACATACATAAAGATAGTGGCATCAGACTGTTTGGAATAATAACACTCATTTCAGAGAGAAGTGGCTGAACAAACACACAAGCTCTGGAATAAAAAAGAAGTAGATGGAGATGAAAGAGCCAATATAAAATGGGGGGGACAGAAAAAGAAATGTATATATGTGATTGCAAACAAATGCTGTCACCCAGTGGAGCGAGAGTGGCAGGCTCTCACCCTGATTCTCGACCTGCTGAGGACAGAGAAAGAGAAATGCAATTTGTTCCTTTGTGTGGTAGGATCACAGAGCGACTGTGACGCTCTCTTTCTCTCGTACAGACTGCAATTTAGTTGGAGGAGCAGGTGGTCTAGCCCAGTGCGACGCCACTGACTTCTTTCTTATTCTTTTTTTTTTGTTTTCCAGTGGAGGCTCACTGCGCTTTTGGCATTTGTTGCTGTTGTGTGAGGCTTTAGGCTGGCATGGGAGCGGAGGATTAAATCTGAAGGATTGAGTGAACGAGGGAAAGGTGTAGGAATGGAGGCGCAGTGGCATGGTTGAGGACGTATTTGAAAATAAAAATGTAGCCGTCGGCTCCAGCCTCTCAGCCGCTCTGCACGTGGCTTTTGTGGCCACCTCCTTGGTTTTGTGTTGGCCTCAGAAATTGACTGGCAGCACATTGTGATTCTTCAAAGGCGCAGCAACTGGGGGATAAAGAGGTAGCTTCAACCGTATCGCGTCTATGGGCGAAAGTGATAGAGAGTGGGAAGTGGATTTGCAGGTCCTCTATCCAGCACAGAAAAGAATTTGTCATTAATTTTCCATAAGGCTGATTCGGTCTCAAACTAAAACAAAAATATGTATTAAATATTTTATCATTATTCAAAATGACCAGATATTGGTAACAAAGAAGGTGTTTACTATGTTACATTTACATATGTAAGAGTTACAGTGGATTTTAATTTACTTTTTATTTATTTTAGTACATTTGTAAACCAAAAGTTCCATTTTCCTTAACCATTACACCCTCCTGTTTGTATTTTAGTTTTTTCTATTTGTGTAACTAAATCCCAGACCGTATCTCCACCAGTCACCCGGTCTAAACCCCATCTAATATTTATCGGGGCACTTGACGACAGAGTAAGAATTGCATTAAGCTACATCACAAAATGCTTTTTGGAAATCATGCTGGGATTACATGGATCATCAGATTTGCATAAACTTTCAGGAGTCCATGCCAGCTCGAGTGCACCCTGTCAGTACAGCATAAGGGTTACATACCAAACTCTAATAAATTATAAATTTCGTACTTGTACAGTGGTACCTCGTTTCTTGTCATTGATTTGTTCCAGAAGGCGTGTCGAATACAGAAAAAGACGTGTACCGAGCACATTTTTCCCATAAGGAATAAAATAAATTGAATTAATCTGTACCAGAACCCCAGAAAGTCCACACTGTATAAGGAATTATATGCATTAATGGAGTTGTACAGGTGCTCCCTGATTTACAATGGGAATATGTTCTTACAAATACTTCACAAGTTAAATGTAACATGGACTGTTTGGTTGAGCAGTCTATAGCATATCAGAGCCTAGGATAAGTAATGATAAGTTAATATTTAAAACATTTACATTAACCTACAGTTGGCCAAAATCATCAACACAAAGCTTATTTTATAATAAAGTGTTACATCTCATGTAATTTAGTGAGTAATGGATTGAAAGTAAAAAGTAACACTTCCTGTATTGATGTCGGGAGCTAGCATAGCTGCTAATGCTAACTGCAGTCTGTCTGTGTCTTCTGGAGCATCAAGTTCCTGTTTCCCTTTTGCTTGGCAGTCAATACCCTTTTAGGAGCAAGGAGACGTGTTTGCAATAAGAATGCAGCACTATAAATGTAAAAATAAAGAGAAACACGATGGAATAGTGGAGATCTTCACTGAGAAACTGCTATAGTGAACATGAATCACTGTGTACTGAATAGTGAATCATGTTTTGGTTGAAACGATTCGCGCGATTCAACTCTTACAACTTTAAGGAACTGTCCTGAGCACTGAGCAAACATTGAGAACTGAGACACATTTTCTGGTCAAAATGTACCGACAACCGAGGTACCACTGTAATTAATATTTACAAAGAAAAACACTCAAGAAAAGCATTTTCATTAGTAGTCTCACTGTTGGCCTCCTCTGTATACAGTTTATATAGTTTTAAGTCAGAGAGAATATGCATGTAGAAGGAGGGACATACTAATGAGTACTACATATAGTAGTACAGGCACATACTTGCAAACAGCATTTTCAGTTTGTTACGAATAAGCAGCGAAAAAATCGTACACACACACTCGCAGTTCAGTGTAAATTTCTCCTTTATATTTACGTCATCCATTACATGTCTGAATTGTTTACAGTTGGTTTTTACTTTTATTTATGTCCTGCTAATCAGAGATGCATTTCTTGGGTACAAACTTGCAAACTTGGACACAAACAGAACCATTAGCATTAATGAAAGTTTGGGAGATTTGCACTCTCTCTGTGCATCCTTCTGTGGGACTGGTTGGCTTCACTTGCAAGGGTAAACAAGTTCGAATTGGAAGCAGATGTGGCCACGTGTCAGTGGGATCACCTGGAGCCACTGTAACCTTTCTTGCCTATTTGTTTTGATGTGTTGCCCGCCCACTTTTAAAACCTGCTGGGACGCTTACTACTCTCTGTGCGGTTTGCCACCAACGCTAGTTCAACACTCGAATCAGTCATATAGTGAGGGATGGAATTTTTGGCCTGGTTCGTTTTTTTGGCCCTACCTGGATCTCACCATTTAGCCCTAGCTGCCTAGGGGCTTTTGTTGAATGGAAGCATCTGTCAGCTCTGACTTTGGAGGCTGTTGTTGCATTATTGTTGGTGCTAGAAGTTTGCTTCATTTTTGCTCATGTCACTGTGTAAAATCATCTGTAATGTAAATCTTTTTTAGATTTAAAGATAGCAATATTCCAGTAGAAATGGTATAATGTGAGCCATGGCCTTGCTGACCGACGTAACCTACATTGTGAGGAAAAGCAGCACCACTGGGTAGAGGGAAAGACCTTTTGACCCGTGTACGCTCAGTGTCAGGACACTGCTTGACCTGAGTGCCCTTAATTGTCGACCAAGACAGCTTTATCTCCTCTATCTCAGTCTTCAGCCTGTCCTCACTTTCTATTTCTTTCAGTGTTTACACTGAAACATGTTCTCCACTTTAACATCAATGTACATATCAATTAAGGCTTGTATGTAGGGTGTGATGTTGACAAAAATATCTAGATATTGTCTGGGATTTTGTTGAAATCAATAATTAGGCGATGCTTTGGATCCTTCAGAAATGTTTGTACAGTGTGTGTACAAAAACAGCAAAGGAAATTTAACTTTAAGGAAAAGAGGTCTTATTTATTCACTTAAATCCGGTGTATGGAGCTAGAAATCAAACCATGCACTTAAGTTACAGTAGAGACACCCAAGGTAAAATATTACTTCAGTAAAAGTAGAAGTCTTCCCTTCAGAGCTCCACGTGAGTAAGAATACAAAAGTATTTTGCTTTCGATACTTAAGTACATTTAAAAGCAACGTATCAATATTTATTATGGCTCTAATGTACTATTATAATTTTTGTAGCACTACAATTTGCTTAATTAACAAATTTTAGGTGAAAAGGCTCTAGTGTCACTCTTGGGACACTAATCTTTTAACAAATTCTCATTACCGTATTTTCCGGGCTATAAAGCACACCGGGTTATAAGGCGCAATATCAATGATCGACTTCTAAAGGGTCTATGTTCATACATAAGGCGCACCGGGTTATAAGGCGCATGAAATGAAACAAAACTCTTAAGTTCCGTCGGAAGCTCAGTTTGGTCTTTACCTGGCGCAGGGCGTCTTCTTGCTTCCTCCACTTCCGTATCATTGATTCGTTAATGTTGAATTCTCTCGCAGCTGCTCTATTTCCATTCGCTTCGAAAAGTAATGAATGAATGCACGTACCCTAATGCTGAAGCACATACCGTATTACTCCGCTATGCTCCGGACTACAGTTGCCGTAAGCTTCGTAACTTACCAAGGCCGTGCTAAAACATTTCGACAGATTTATGAGCGCCGTGTACCATCTACAATCGGTTCTAGGTCAGAAAGCACAACCAGAATTAATTTGTACATTAGGCGCATCGCATTTTAAGGCGCACTGTCGATTTTTGAGAAAGTTAAAGGATTTGAAGTGCGCCTTATGGTCCGAAAAATACGGTAGATGACAATTGTCATCAATTTTTGCTTCTCGTTTTTATGCACACACAAGCCAAAAGGAATGACTGACTTCACATAATGTAGTGCAGAAAAAGTAAGATATTTGACTTTGAAATGTAGTGAAGTTGAAGTAAAAAGTCACTCAAAATGCAAATACTTAAATAAATTAACGATAACTGGGAAAAAAAATATTGTAAGAAATTACATTTACTTCATTACTGTCCACCACTACTTCAAGTAAAAACTGAAGCACATAAACTGCACAAAGTTTCACATTTTGCCGCAACACCACATATTTGGTCAACAAAGTTTGTCATCATCTTCATATTCGGCATGGTGGTTAGTTCTCGGATGTTGAAATAAGTTAGTTGTTGAACTGTCTGTCAACCAATTTTTGACATAGTTTGCAGTTTTCCATCTTTTGTGCAACATCCATTTGTTAAAAGCCAAACCACCTCCATGCGAGTGAGGATCAGCCACATCTAGCAATTAAATCTAATGACGTAGACTGTGAGGCTGGTGGTGTCTGTATTTTGTCTCCAGGTGCAGTTTGTTCACTCATTTTTATCTTCAGTCATGCGCTTTTAGGTAGAACACTAGTTTGGTTTATGCATGTTGCATGCTCTCTGTGTGTAGTCTGTCCTACCTGGTTACATGATGCAGTGAATACATTGAACTCTTATGGTGTGTTTTTGACTGTTTTTTTTATTTATTTATTTTTTACAAAGCAAGTGACATACTCTGTCAGCTCACACGGATAAAACAACAATTAAGATATTATTGTAGACTATACATATCACACACCCCTACTTGTAAGTACTCATTGGTGTGTGTTTGGTCTCAGATATTAATAAGCCATTGAAACAAACACAGATTTTAGTTTGCCCTAAATAGCAAGTTGCCTTAATTATGGTATTCTTGTTTTCTCTTAACACGTGATTTTCCCGCTTGGCTCTAACAAAGAGAAAACATAACAGCCATCTCCTAAGGTTGACTTTTGTACCCATCATTCCATGCCACTACATCTGTATAGCTAGTGGAACATTGTTTTCATGGCAGACCCTTAGTCCTGGGGCAGTTTAATTGGTTTGTTCAGTTGGTTTAGACATGCTCCACAGTGCATGCCGTTTTTATAGAGCCCATCTTGTTAAGTCTCAGAAATTCCCCTTTGTGGCCACGTATACTGTTGTCATGCTTGGTAGAATATTCTTGCCCTCTCTGTGGCATCTGAAGCACAAAGCAAGTCTGAAGCCCTTGTTTTGCTTGACTGATTCACCTGCTGTGCATGTGTGTCTCTGCAGAGACTAAATGTAGTATGATGTGTGTAACATAAATTCATACTGATGTATATTGTGACCTAGTCTGTAGTTATTGTGTGTGAAATGAATATGATTCATAATTATTTAGTTAACTATAAATGAGAAGAACAGTTGCTTCACTGTGATTTGTGGCATTGGATGCAGTGATATGATTCCGGGTAGTTGAACTGGAGCTTATACTGGCCTAAAACTCTATCAGTACTGCAGCTGACGCATTGTCAAGTTGACATATTATCAAACTGGAGGTTATCATAATAAGTCAGTTGAATGCAGCACAAGTAATCCATGATTTTCAATAGGGCTACATTCCAATAAACCCATCTCACGCTGAGTTTATCATAAACCGAGGAGCTTTATTTTTATATATATATAAAGCAGTTAACTGGTCATAAATTAATTGATTACAACTAGCAAGAGTCATAAGTATTATGTGAAATTTATAAAAACGTGCATTTACATAATTACATACATATTTAACACCTGAGACACCGAACAACAGGTGGAATATAATTAAATCATTTTATTTTTTAGTCTTATAGATAGTCCTGCAATTCAATTTTATACGTATGTAGGTACGTTTAAAATTAAAATAATACTAATAAAAAATAATTATTTTTAAATGTATTATGATTTATGTTTAAACAATTTTTCAGTAAGAAAAAAAAAACTTGCTTGAAAAGCAAACAGTTAGGCATTTCATTTATGGAATGGTGAGAACGGTGGGAAAATTAATGAAAAATTGTGAAAAACTGTATTTGGCCTTTGGCCAAATGTTACATTTTGTTTGGGTTCTGTTTCAGCCACGGATTTTGGTGCACCCATAATTCTAATGCATTGCCATATTGTGTATCACGAGCTTGACATGGAGAAAATGTAGTACTTTGTGCTCTGCACAATTGCAAATTTCTGTAAGCGACACACGTCTGTTTGTCCTCAAGTTCCTTGTCATTCCTCTCTCTTTCAACTTGTTTTTTCACCTCTCTTGCTTTTCCACTTTACATTCTTTACATTCGCCTCTTTCTAATCTCTGCTTTTAAGGTCCATCTCACTAACCTGTCACATCATCTCTAAAAAAATCAAATCTGCTTGATATCAACACCTTTTCATATCCATTAACTATTGTCTTTCTGCCTGGGCATTTGTGACTTAATTGCCAGACCTCTCTGTTCATCAGGAGGATGCATCTGGTCCTGCTGCCCCAGCATCATCTACTCAGCTGGGTGCACTGGCTGCCCAGGTAGACATCTACAGCAAATCCTCTCAATAAATAATATCCAGCAATATTTAATTTGATCTGAAAGATTTCATTTCGCACCATGATGTGAGCATAGCCCCTTCCAAACTTTCTAATCCCTTTGCCTTGAAACCACAATGGGCTCCATGTGTTGTGGTGAGAAGGACAGGATCCCACCACGAGCTCTCTCGATTACCTCAGCAGAGGCTAATGTAGACCTGTGAGATGCTTGTTGTCCAATTTAGGGAGGGTACCATTTTATGTAAATAACTGTGCCATCACGACTTGATCGGTGACACACTGTGGGTTACCCCACATTACATGCCCATGCAGATTGGGTTTCTGTATGCAAACAATAAATGATAAGAGGTAATGTGCTTTTAGATGCCTTTTCCACATAATACTAAATTGCCAATGTTTATTATTACCACCCTACTGTTTATATAAGGACCTCAGTGTGCTAGTGTTATTGCATCTTATCCAGGTCCTTTGGACAGGATTGGGAGGAGGGATGTAATGAAGGGTTGGTCTTGGTAAAGGCCCAACCCTAAAAACGAGATAATCCACCGTAGCAGATGCTTCCAGATGTTGGGGATTATTACCTTCTGGCCTTTATATACCAGGGGCTGAAGGACAGACAGACTCTGTCTCCATCACCCCCCACCCCTCCACCCCGCTCACTCTCTCAGGAAGAGTATTTTTGTGCCAGTAGTTTGTTGCAAGCATTGCATCAGACACCCTGTTCAGGTTTAGAGATCATTTTCAGGAAAAGACAAAACTCTGTAAAGGCTTGGCAGCAAGGTTCACGCCAACTCAGTGAAGAGCTAATGCGCTCCAGATGAGGATGCTGTACTGGCTTCCCTTCCTGCCTGCTGCTACCACTGGCTGTGTGGCCAAATCCGGATGTTGTTCTTTATCTTCTTGAGATAAAAAGCTTAGTTTGAAGATTATGGCATTTTAACAATATGGGTTCTTTGACAATCAAGGGAAATACCTTCATTAGGGGCTTTGATACCTGGACACCCTCATTCTTGTTCCATGATTTTAGGTGCCTACACCGTGGTTTGAGTCATGTATCTGTTTCGTTCTCTAAAGCTGTTACTTATAGGCTTGGTTATTGCTAGTTGCTCGACTTTTCTTAATTGAACTTCTAATTCCAGTTATTTAATGCCTTATCCGCCTCCCAGAATCAAAGGAATACCATGTGTAATTGAAGAGTTGTTCTTGGCATGGCAAGTCTCTGTGGCAGAAGCTTTTTCATCACATGGTTCTTTCAGCACTCTACAGTAACAGAGCCCATTAGGGCTGAAAGAGCAGTTCCGCCAGTCCCCCTTTTGTCCCACAGCTCTGTCAGTAGCTGGGGTTTTATCAGAGAACCACTGCAACCCAAACCAGGGGTGCAGCTCAGGCAACCTGAGGTTCCATCCTCTCATATATCCATTTCCTCCTTCTTACAGGGCTCCCGGAGGTCAACGTGCCTTAAAAGCCCACAGGCAAACACGAAACCCTTCATTGCAGACATGCTGTTGTCTTCGGTGATTTCCCTTTCACTCTCATATCGTGAGGACTATCTAAGGCGTTTTTTCAATTCTAGAATGCATTTGAAGCGGACTTTGAAAGTTCAAAGGGCATCAACACCTCTGTATAAATCAACACAATGAGATCTGATGGGTATAAAGAATTTGACCAGTAATTACAGATGTAGTTAGATGTTTTTTTTTTTTTACATATTTTTGTTTAAATTAATGAATACGGAGTTACTTTGCATTATGTGCATAAGTAGGAACTGCACGTTGTTACAGTCTGTGTTTTGTATGGATACTTTTGGAAGATTCTCTGAAGAAGATACATGAAATGGAAAAGTTTGTACTCTGCTTCAATGGTGATATTGCAGTGCCTGCTCTAGATGTTAGTGTTTCTTCAAAGTGGACTCATTCCCTCTAGGTTGTGTGCAGCCAGTGTGGTATGTTAATGTTTATATTCTATCGTGTGCGTTCTGCAGTGTGTGATTGTTAGTGTGACTTGTTCTGTAGTTACATTTCTAATGTGTTTGGACACACAATGACTGTGAAATATAATGAGCACGAAAGCATAATAAATCAATCTATAACTGAAGAAACCATGGTGTTGTGTATTTCCTGAAGGGAGTGCTATGTAACACAATAAGTGTAAGTTTCAGATGCTGTGTAGATGGTTATACTGGTGTTTTCAGTGGTATCTCTGACACATTTACATATCGTTTGCACACAGTTTTCGTGTGAAAATATTCCTTTATCTTTACATTACAGTAACATAAAAGAACTGGGACCATGGTGACATCCCGCCAACGACCATTTCGATTAGCGACCTGTTTCACAGAACGTAACGCTCTCGTGAAATGGTGCATACCTGTACATACGCGCGCACACACTAGGATTGCTATTTAAACTAATTTGGCAGAATGGCAAGAAATAAACAAGTGCTTCCATCCAAACTTGTTCAGCTGCCCTGTGATAGATAGGTAATGGCTGCAAATTGGAAGTAATATATTAACAAAATATTAGCAAAACAATAGTAGCATATGTGCTCTGATTTTCATTATTTTTGTCCATTCTTAGACATTTGAATACTACATAATACATATGCAGTAAATTATAATTGTGATGTTATCTGCGAATGTGGATCACAGTGCTGATTTGGACTAGTTTTCGCGAGGGTCTCTGAGTTTGAGCTGTTTATCAGTGGAGGGTCACGGAAGAGCCCTCGGTCTTGTCCATATGCCATGAGCCTGGCACTGATTATGACTCATACCTTCTCTCCAGGATTGAACTAGTCAGCATGGTGAGAAAGTGCTTTGAGATGGGCATTTGCTATAATGAGCCATGTTTCTAGATGTGTGTATGTTTGTGAACAAGTCACTTCTGCCCCAAACAGACATGCATTCTGTCCCAGCACGTATATTCACAAGTTAATTACAAAACAATGGTCAGAGTCTGTTAAGAGTCGCTGATAAATTACATTGATATCAGCGAAAGGTCATTGACAAAGCTAAGCAGAGTTTCTTTTTCAGCTTAAAATATATTTTCTTTTCATTTCTAGTTTTAGGTCACTTTCTGACTTGAATCACTGTTCTCTGCTGTTGTTGTTGGCAGTAACCAGTAGTTTTTCACATCATCTCAGATTCAAGTAATCAAGTCTTCTCAGATGATTTCAGTAAAATAGCCAATTAAGTGTGGAGACGAGCATCAGCTCCTGATTGAAAAGAGTGCAATTGTAAAACGTGGTTGGAATGAATTCGATCTCAAAGGGCTCTTTCACTATATATTTCTCTACGGAAAAAAAAAACATGACCACAGCACATGAACTGCTAAATAGCAAAAAAAAAAAATTGGCAAACTCTTAAATCAGTTTTGAACTTTAATCCTTCTGAATGAATATACTGAATGTAACTACATATATATATTTTTTCAATACCCTTTGTACAACTTACTATTTATGGATGAGCGTGGGACTGTGGTAGCCTAGCGGGTAAGGAACTGGACTATAAACCAGAAGGTCCAGGGTTCAAATCCCACCTCTGCCAAGCTGCCACTCTTGGGTCCTTGAACAAGGCCCTTAACCCACAATTGCTTGGATTATAAGACTGTATCACTTGTAAGTCGCTCTGGATAAGGGCGTCTGCTAAATGCCGTAAATGTAACTGTTTACTACAAAACTTTCACCAAGAGCTTTTAAGATCGATCAGTGAAAATTCTGACTAAAGTAGAACCGTGGACGTTCTAAATGCATAATTGCAATGTACAGCCTGAAGAATTCTGAATATTTTATTACACTGAACAAAGACACTATGAATATATCTAATCAAGGGTACACTAGACTTCATCTGAAGAATTATTGCTGTTCCTGATCCAGTCATACCACACACAAACACACAACAACCACGTCAGTGTCACTGCAGAGCTGAGGATAATCCACCACCCAAATAGCACCTGCTGTTTGGTGGCCCTGTGGAGGACTAACAAAGTATGTAGTGAAACAAACAATCTGTAATTGTAGAACTACAAAGTGCATATATCTGGTAAGGGCAACTGATAAAATGAACAATGAGTGTAGAAACAAGGTACAAACTGAACTCCTTGCCATTGTCATGAAACCAGTTTGAGACATTTTTGCTGCGTGACAGGGTGCGCTGTCATACTGGAATATCCATTAGTAGATGGGTACATTGTAGTCATGAGAGGATGCACATGGCCAGCAACAAACAGGCTGTGGAATTCAAGTGGTGTTTGCCTGTTATTAACACAGGTGTACAAAGTGTACCAAGAAAATATTCAACCCAAATATTACACCACCTTCCAGGACCTCCCAGGAGATCAGCAGTTAAATACTTAATACTTTTTTTTTTCATATTCTGTTAGTTGGTGTTAACATTACCTGAAGCTGCTGGCCTGAATCCGCATGGTTTTAAGCACTGAAATGGTGCCACAAGCCTGGCTTGTTAGATAATTGCATGAATGTGTATGTGCTTAGAGGTTCCCTCTAAAGTGCTCAGTGAGTATCGGTTTGCATTGTTCAGACTGAAAGTTCTGATTGATTTATTGAATGAGTGCACAAGGTGAACATAATTCAAGCATTGAGCATTACAAGTCAAAGTAAAGTGCAAGAAGTAACAAACCTGAATATACATTCAGAATGTTGTTCCATTAGAGCATTAGCCTGAGGGGTATTGCAGCCACTCCAGCTAACATTTGACAAGATAATTTATGACCGAGAGATTAGCCCAAGAGATAGCCAAACTCCCCATTCCATGTTCAGACACATTTCAAGCTATCAAAATGTAGTCAACGACAAATGGCAAGAGGATTGAAACAAGATGACCAACCGAACATATCAGACTACCTATGCAAGATGCCATATTGGTAAATTACTAACTAGCTTAATACATGACAATCAAACATATATTGATATGTTTTGTACCTTGTCTTAAAGACACACAAATTGTTACACTTTGCAGAATAAATCATGAATGACTTATTTAATCAAGTACCACTAAGAAGAATTATAAACATTTTATCATATATAGGACTGAGACACTTGTTTTGATGTTTATAGTAGTTGTTTCATAAAGGAAGGAAATAAGGAAACAAAAGTATGCCAATGATATAGCTACAGTGGTGCTTAAACTTGTGAATCCTTTAGAATTTTCTATATTTCTGCATAAATATGAGCTAAAACATCAATCAGGCGTGAGTGGGCACCCTGTTTTATTTAAATAACAGGGATCTATCAAAGTCTGCTCTTCACAACACGTTTGTGGAAGTGTATCATGGCACGAACAAAGGAGATTTCTGAGGACTTCAGAAAAAGAGTTGTTGATGCTCATCAGGCTGGAAAAGGTCCAAAACCATCTCTAAAGAGTTTGGACTCCTCCAATCCATAGTCAGACAGATTGTGTACAAGTGGAAGAAATTCAAGACCATTGTTACCCTCCCCAGGAGTGGTCGACTAACAGATTTATTTATTTATATAGACTAACAAAGATCACTCCAAGAGCAAGACGTGTAATAGTTGGCAAGGTCACAGAGGACCCCAGGGTAACTTCTAAGCAACTGAAGGCCTCTCTCACATTGGTTAATGTTAATGTTCATGAATCCACCATCAGAAGAACACTGAACAACAATGGTGTGCATTGCAGGGTTGCAAGGAGAAAAATACCATTGAAAAAATAACATTGCTGCTCATCTGCAGTTTACTAAAGATCACGTGGACAAGCCAGAAGGCTATTGGAAGAATGTTTTGTGGATGGATGAGACCAAAATAGAACTTCTTGGTTTACAAGAAAAGCCTTATGTTTGGAGAAAGGAAAACACGGCATTCCAGCACAACAACCTTATCCCATCTGTGAAACATGGTGGTGGTAGTATCATGGTTTGGGCCTGTTTTGTTGCATCTGGGCCAGGATGGCTTACCATCATTGATGGAACAATGAATTTTGAATTTTGAAATTCTAAAGGAAAATGTCAGGACATCTGTCCATGAACTGAATCTCAAGAGAAGGTGGGTCATGCAGCAAGACAACGACCCTAAAAGTAGTTCTACCAAAGAATGGTTAAGAAGAATAAAGTTAATGTTTTGGAATGGCCAAGTCAAAGTCCTGACTTTAATCCAATCGAAATGTTGTGGAAGGACCTGAAGTGAGCAGTTAATGAGGAAACCCACCAACATCCCAGAGCTGAAGCTGTTCTGTACGGAGGAATGGGCTAAAATTCCTCCAAGCCGGTGGGTGCAGGACTGATCAACATTTAGTTGCAGTTATTGCTGCAACAGGGGGGTCACACCAGATACTGAAAGCAAAAGGTTCACATTCTTTTACTACTCACTAATATGTAATATTGTATCATTTTCCTCAGTAAATTAAATGACCAAGTATATTTTGTCTCATTTGTGTAACTTGGTTCTCTTATCTACTTTTAGGAATTGTGTGAAAATCTGATGATATTTTAGGTCATATTTATGCAAAAAATAGAAAAATTCTAAAGGGTTCACAAACTTTTAAGCACCACTGTATTTTTGTGCTGAAATGGCCAAAAATTTAATAAACTAATCTCACCCGTCTTGCAAGCAGGAAGGTGTCAGTAATTGACCCATGCCAGTCTTGATATGACTCATGCTTCACGTTATTGGTTTTGAAGGGCATGATGACAACCACATGCCAAAACCGACACTCTGGTATACCTACACCATCTGACAACACAAATGGTGGACTTTTCCCTTATCTCAGCTATAACAGATGCCACGCAGTTAATTTGATTCATAAACAAACTCTTTTTATTGGGGTGCTCTGTTAACTTTAATGGTTTTTATTTACCGCAAAACAGAACACAACGTAAACATCATGGTTTATTTTAGAATTAGAACATTCATGCAGTTCTTAGAATAAGTATTCACATTAATGCACAACATATTTTTCACGAATCTTATATCTAATGTGAATTAGTTTATTTTGTGAGATCATAAGTAAATGTCTGCAGAGTTGATCTTTTAGTTTAGTGATTGTTAATGTCAAAGGACCACCTTCCCATATCAGTTTAGCAAAAGCTGACAAAAAAGGATAAACAAGGACAACGCACAATAAACAAACAACTATTGTCTGAAATGTATGAAGCTCTCATTGGTTTTGAATGTTTGGTGAATTATTTAGGTTTCCTTTTAGTTTATTACTGTGGTAGTCTGTTTTTGAGCATGCACAAAAATTAATTGAAATCATCATTCTGAACCATTAACCAACATCATCTTGCCTATGTTAATTATTTTAATTGAAAAAATCTGTTTTTTTTTGACTCCCTTAAATGCTACACAATATGAAAAGGATTCAAGATGATGTAAACAAAATAAATAAATGCTATATCCTACCACATCACGGAGGATGACTTCTGTTGAAATATTCAATAAACGACCATAAATAGTACACCTGTGTTTCCTTCAGGTGTTTTAAAATCACAATATGCAAGTTTTCATGAGAAAACAATCCCAGTCTTAATAGTTAACCATCTTTACAGTACAAGCCTCATCAGTGAGGGCACTGTGACTGAGGACAGAAAAATAACAACAACAAAATCGTTCATCAATTATAATCGAGGTCAACCGTTCAGTTAATCGTGATGTTGATTTGATGTCACATCGCCCAGCACTACATTGTAGTGTGGTGTTTGAGAGAATAAATGTAGTAGGTGTATGTCTAAGAGAAATACTTTGCTGTAGGCTGAGGAATGTAGTCTCTGTTTGGTATATTGTCTATTGTTTAAATTGTTTGTGAAAGGTGCATATCTCACTGTTTCTTTACAAAAATAGCTGGCGTGTGCGCAATGGCATTCTAATGAATCATTTGTGTCTACTGGTGTTAAAAATAATGCATGCCAATATTAGTCCTCATAGAAATACAACAGTACAACATAGGCGGTCATAGGGGTTTGGAGACAAAAATGATTCATATTTGATTATGGGACTGTGGTAGCCTAGTGGTTAAGATACTGGACAATGGACCAGAAGGTCCAGGGTTCAATTCCCACCTCTGCCAAGCTGCCACTGTTGGGTCCTTGAGCAAGACCCTTAACCCACAATTGCTTGGACTGTAAGACTATATGACTTGTAAGTCACTCTGGGTAAGAGTGTCTGCTAAATGCTGTAAATGGAAATGGAATGAAGGACTATACTTTTAGACATAACTAAAATATTAGCTGTAGCATAACACTATGGGCATAACCAACACCACAGAAGGTGAGATTTGTTGCCTTCTTTCAGTGGTTTCCTATGTATAGACTCTATGTATTGACCCAGCATAAGCTGTCTACAAGCAGGAGCATTTTTCCATATATAGGCCAAACCCCACGTCTTCCTACATGGTGTATGAAATCATTTTCAGTGCTCTACATGGGCAACGGAATTGCCTTTGATACCGAAATGTACTGGAAAGAACGCACTAGGTAATGGCTATATGGTAAATAAATGTATATTTAGCCCTTTTTATATGCTTTTATAGATTTGTTTCTACCCACCTCTATTGAAAACTAAAATATTTAATAGCAAAAAATACTTTATCTCTATTGAGAAACATTGCACCCCTGCTAATATGTGATCAGCTTTGTGGGCTATATGAAATGAACACATTCCTGTTTAATCAGGTACATCAGATAACAGTGATCCTTTCCTGTTTACTCACAAACATCTAACCAATCAATTACCCGGGCCTCTGTTTAAGATTCATAGATGCTATTAGATTATAGAATCACAGAGGGACAAGATGTTGATATGGTGTGTGTGTGTGTGTGTGTGTGTGTGTGTGTGTGTGTGTGTGTGTGTGTGTGTGTGTGTGTGTGTGTGTGTGTGTGTGTGTGTGTTAAATCTCATTATTCCCCTGGAACAGGAGTGTGTGTGGACGTCAGCTCATGGTCCTAATCTGATTTGCAGTAGAGAACGGGTCGTTTCACATGACTGGTTTAACACTGGACTGGCGCAAGGCAGTGCCAGTGTCCCTAAAGCGGGTTGAGGTGGGGGTGGGTGTGTGTGTGTGTGTGGTAATTACGAAATGGTTTTCAGGTACCGAGGCTCTTAAAGTTGCAGCATGTGTACACCGAGTGTTTTGTGCTCGACATGGGTCTTAAAGCCATTTTGTCTGTGAAGAAGGAAAAGTGTGCTGCTAACTCGTTGTGTATCTGGAAAGTCAAGGCTGATTTTCTGACTCTGGCACTCATTTCCTCGGAACATGTGTGTTTACGTGTGTCTCCTAACAAGAGCCTTATTTTAAACTAATGGACCATCAGAAAATGTATCAAATAATTGGAACTCCGCTCTAGTGCTGACTGGCCTAGTCCCCCAGAGGGCCTGCCTCGCCGCCTCTTTCAGTATTGTTTCAATATTGTTTGTTTGTCATTGTGTGACTGCGTGTGCGTGCTCAGAAAGTGATTTAGGCAGGGTGAACAACTGCAGGTTGTTTTCCATCTGTCAGGATAATGTGCGTTGCCCTAATTTGAAGCAAATTAGTCGCTACTTGGTTTACCGCAAGTTCAGCGGTCTAATCACAAACATTAGATGGTCTAATTGTTGGACTAATCAGCAATTAGATTTATCACATTATCACTAAGTGAATGGAATAAAATGTTTTTTTTTGTTTTTTTTTTTTGTTTTTTTTTTTTGTATCCTCTTCTGGGAAATGTTTTAGCCGAACTCTTCTTGTTTAAGTTTGGCAAGAGCATGTAACAAAGAATATGGTTCATAGACATGCTGCTGTATTATAGACTGTATATAAGTATATACAGTCTATAATATGATGCTTAGCATATGCATTACGTTCTGTGGAACAGGATATCCAGCGGAATGGACGTTGACCAGACATTACCATAGTTATATAGGCTACTGTAATGTAAATATAAAGGGTATTTTCAGAAGAAAACTGCATGCAAATAATTGAAACGTACATGCATCAGAGATGCTGATGAAAGCAAAAGTGGAGCGGTTCCATCTACACAGCATCCCAAATGACATCGCGTCTGACTGTTATACACATGGCACTGGTACGACCCTGTCTAGGGGAAAGTATGGTATGATGGATGGTAAGCCCCACGCCATAAGATGTTCCTCTGCTTCAGCTCTGCTCAAGTTGTTTCCATCACCAGCTCCAGCCCCACCATACTCGGGCCACGGCAGAGGGCAGTAACTCTCTCCAACCAAGGACTTTCCCACCGAGGACCAAGATCCTAAAGTGACTGAGTATTGAACTAAATTATACCAATTTACGTTTTTATTCTATCATTTATTTATCTGTTAATATTTACTTGGTTTCTGCTTTTTGAACTATTACTACAGACTTATTTGACTAGTTAAATTACTTTCTTTCTTACATTTATCTAAGCCACCCAAGGAGGATGGGTCCCTTTTTGAGTCTTGGGCTTCCAAAGGTTTCTTCCTTATGTTTAGGGAGTGTTCCCTTGCCACTTTCACCTTAGGCTTGCTCAATTTGGGATTGGCCTCATCTATTAGGACATAATCTAAAATTGTAAAGCTACTTTGAGAGAATGATCCATTGTTTAAAAAAAAAAAAAAGAAACTACACATATCTGACTTAACCTGATGCATTTATTTTGACCGAAGCCAGAAATGCATTGATAGACTGTATTACAAACAAATGAAAGATTAGCCAGATGAAACAGGGACTCAAGTGAATGTGAACCAGTTTATATAGTTATAGGGAATATACAGGTAGTGGGAGGACAAATAAAGCAATCTAATAGGACAGGCACATACACTTAGAAACACTATTTACAGCTTGCTACAAGTAAGGTGCCAAAATCATACACACAAACTCAGACGTCTCCAAACACGTCAACCGATTTAGAAAAGTCTCTAATGAGCAAGTGAGCACACGGCCAGTGAGGTACTGAACTTTTGAGTTAATGACAAACTTCTGTTCTTTAACTCCCGCCTTTGCTTGTGATTCTGCAGCATTGATAGCTTTTGAGGTTACCAGCTATGTATGTCCAGAGTTTCCAATTTGGATCATAGGATGTATAGCAAATGACCTAGGCGATCTAAATGATTCAGGTGTAAAGGCGAACACAGTCTTGGTTTGACTGGAAAGTTGGGGGAATTTTACCTGTGTAAACTTGAAAGTCCAGCTACAGAGCTGTGTCGTCTGTTTATGTAAATGCAGTCTAAAGCCATTGGCAACGATGAAGGTGCGCCCTGCTTCCAGTGGCATGATGGAGAATGCAATGACAGAGATATCACTTCAAACAGTCTTTCCGACCTCAGATCCTGATGACGGATCATATAAAGATGCTTTGATTGCTCACCTCAGAAAGTCTTCCAAAGAGAGCCACTGATTTTTTTTTGTGTGTGTGTGTGTGTGTGTGTGTGTGTGTGAGAGAGTGAGTGAGTGAGTAAGTGGAGGTTGTGGTACCGGTGCGTGGGTTTATTATAATCATGATTGTTGTTAGGTAGGGTATGACATGGGGAAAAGTTGTGTGGGTGTGCATGCTACGGCTTGCATCTAAAAAGCAATGAATAGTGATCGCTGTGTCAACACTTAATACGTCTGCCTTTGTTCTTTCAATGAATGGGTATTTTTTTATAGGTGCCTGTGCAGGTTTGTATTTTTTTATATTAATGGTGTGAGAAAAACATATGACAAAGAGTCAAGTATGTGTTCCCCTCTCTCTTCCCCTCCCTTTCTCTTTCTAGTGATAGGTGTATAGTACAGTATGTCTGATGCAGGACAGGCAGTCAGCAGATGGAGAGATGGATAGATAAGGCAGGTTTGGGCCTGGTGAGACGTGCAGCTTTTCTCTCCTGTCTTTGCTTCACTGAAACACTAGGGCTTGGGTGGTACACTTTTGAACATTCACATATCCTAGGGTGTCTTTGAAGACTAATTAATAGTGATTAGCCAATGAGTCAGGTACTTTTTATGTAAACGTCTGATCAGTTGCAAAATACTACGCAAATTGCGACGTTAATCCATGAAGTGACACTGTGCATTTTTACCTTACAAGATTCCTGTTGAGTATGAAACTTTGAAGTGCATTTACGTGCACTTAATCTGATAACTGCAGATTTTTCCGGTAATTTGATAAACGAGTTAACATGCACTTGGGTAATCAGATACTGGGAAAACTCCAGGTTTACATGACTCTGATGATAACTTCTTAAAAATCTCACAGAAAATGTCTCCCATTTTAATGTTTCCTGAGATCTAGAAGATTATTCAAATTCCATATTTCCTCGAGGACGTACCGTGTCAGTCTCCCCCAAAAGCATTTGGTAGCCATTTTGTGGGTGTTGTATTTAATTCCAGGGTTGCCAAATCCCACAAGAGAAACAAATAACCAGGTCTATGAAAACGAGCCCAAAAGAAGCAAATTGGCTTTAAAAAAAGCCCCAAACAGATTGTGAGATTAATCACTTAAACAGTTAAAATAATAGTAACAACAATGATGTATATTTTTCTTTTAACTTTATATCTTGAACAAAAATGAGATGCAGGAATATTACAGAGAGAGACAGGATCAGGGAGCAACTATACTTTAGGATCAAGCCCCAAAAACCTGCAAACTCCGACTACCAATATTTTTAATTGACTTTATAGAAAAGTAAGCCCAAGGTCGCTTAGAATAATCACACCTGGCAACCGCATTTGTTTATGTCACTTCTTTAACAGTTGTACACTCTCTCCGGTTAAGTTTCCGTGCATGTGCAGACTGAGAAAACCGATGGAAGTCAGAGTAACAGTGTACATGCACTGAGAAATCCGATTACTGAGGTAAAATCCAGCTTTCTTTATCAGATTTCTTAATCTGGTTTCTAGGCCTTAATCCGATCTGAGAAATTGTAGTATGCTGTTTACATGACCACTTTGCCAAGTCAAATCCAGATAATCTTTTCTCCACGTCAGGAGCCACATTTTATCCCCTACTTTCTCCTGATCGTCATCATTGGGGATGATCCCCCTCATTACACTGAATCAGCTTTTAAATTATATTTACAGTGATACCTCGGTTCTCAACTACCTCGGGCTCATCAAATTCTGCTCTCAACCCATTTTGGCTAGAAAGATTTGTCAGTACTGAGCGCACTTGCTTAAACTTGTATGGGTCGAACCACACGACTTGTTTCAGCCGAAACTTGATACACGGTTCATGATTCAGTACACAGTGTCACGATTCAGTACACAGTGATTCAGGTTCGCAGTAGCCTTTAGAGAAGATCTCCACTATTTTTCTTTTTCCAGTTTTCCTTTATTTTTATATCTACAGTACTGCAAAGAAGTCTCCATGGGTCCTAAAAAGGTTCATTTATAAGAGCCAACTGAAAGCAAAACAAGAATTGAATGCTTCAAAACACAGGCTGTAGTTAGCATTTGTAGCTATGCTAGCACCCAGAGTTCACCAATAGTGAGTGTTTAGCTTTTTACTTTTCTCTTTCAATACATTGCTCACTAAATTACATGAGATTTCAACACTTTATTATAAAATAAGCTTTGTGTTAATGGCCACTGTAGGTTAATGGAAGTGTTTTAAACGTTACTTATCATTACGTGTCATACTATCCTTTCCATATCTCAATTATTATACAGTACAGACCGCTCTACCAAACACTTGTTAAACTCATCAGTTTATGATAACTTTTTTTTATTTATTTATCTTTTCATTTTTGATGGATTTTTTCAGAACATATCCCCATTGTTAATTAGGGAGCACCTGTACAATACAACTCCATTAATGCATATAATGCCTTATATAGTATGGATTATTTGGGAGTCTGGAACAGATTAATTCAATTTACATTATTCTTTATGGGAAAAATTTGCTTAGTACTCATTGTTTTCTGTTCATTACAAGCCTTCTGGAACAAATTAAGCATGAGAACCCAGGTACCACAGTATATTTGTAGTTATTTAAAAAGATACAGTTTAAATTAAAGTTAGGGAACAGTGGTGGCTCAGTAATCAAGTCTCCCGACTATTGATCTTAAAGTTGTGAGTTTGGATGCCAGTTCTGCCACGCTGCCACTGTTGGGCACTTGAGCAAGGGCCGTAATGCACGGGCAAATCCATTGCTGTCGAGTCAGTGCTGTCATGGATGGTATTCCTGCATTATATTAACACTATACTACATCCTGTACCTAATGTTCACAATTAATAATACATTGGGTGTTTATGCTACTATAATATAGTCCAGTTACTTTTAGGCAGCATAAACAGACTTTTCAGCTGAAATGTAGACTGGAGGAGGGATATACAATAAGAACTAAATTCCATGCTGTACTATTATTGTACTATTACTAGGGTATTTGTATGTAGGGTAAATTTATATAATGTCTTTTGGTTTGCTTACTTATTTACTATATATAACAAAGTCAGTTAGAATGAGTCATGTCTCTTTTGTGGGACTTCTGTGTTTTCGAAATGGTAATATTATTCAAAGGCTTGGAAAATCTCAATTGTGATTTTGGTCTAAAATGTCAATCCCCAATGAAGAGCTCAGTGTGTTTCCTCATAGAAAGCCAGAAGTGTTGATTGATTGATTCAGACACCTTCTTCCTCCTCTTCTACAGCTGGGATTTTAACAGACAGGGGATGGCCAGGGCAGCGAGGTCAGTAAGGGGAGTTTGTTTGGAGGCTGGGAGAGGAAAGGGATTGCCAGTCATAAATAAAACCTCAGGCAAGTTGAAGTTCAGAGAAGAATAGTGCAACCAGAGTGTGGGAGTATAGAATTCACAACAGAGGGGGAAGCCCAGTTCTTAAACAGATCTTACAGTGTTACTCACAGTGCCATCAGCCTGTTTTCGACAGCAGTTGCAAAAACTCAATTAATGAATAATTCAACCAACATTGGCGTAGAGTTAGTGAGATGGTTGGTGTCAGCCAATAATCAATATTATTCAATATTAGCGATGATTTAATCCAAAGTAGATACAAAAATATTATTTGGTCACATTCACATGATGCTTTTTCCCCTTTCCACTGTTATTTAACCATTGTCATTATATATCCTTCAATGTCAGCTATTCAAAGTGAACTCCTCAAATACATATACAGTACTGTGCAAAAGTCTTAGGCCGCCATTAAATTAGATATACTGTTGTTTTAGCAAGTAGTGTGGCCCTTCCATTACACTTGAGCAAAAGCAGCATCTGGCAGCTTCGTCAGGATGCCAAGTTCACTCTTATACATTCTAAAGAAGTTTGATCAGGAATGCTGTTTTCGGAGGGTGGTAGCTAAGAAACCCACTTTTTTTTTTTATTTATTTATTTTTTTTTTTGGAAGGGGAACAGGATGAAAAGGGTGACATTTTGGAGTCTAACCGTCGACAGTATGCGTATATATTATACCATTGCTAAAACAGCAAGTCTATTGATGACCCAAGACTTTTGCACAGTACATTTACTTTTCAAACACCAAAATTGATATGATAAAATTGATAACGAAAATTTATATACAGTATATTTGTATATACATGTAGTGTGTGTGCACGTGCATATTAATGTATTCATTCTATATTCATTAATTTAGTCATGTCCGACCCTTGGATATTCTGTAGACCAGTCTTGTTCTGATGTGCAGAGTTTGTTGTTTTTTGTTTTTGGTTTTTTTTCAGTTTGGGTTTCAGCTTATTGTGTGTTTTTGGGTCCAGTGTATTGATATGTTTTTCTAGGCCTTAAAAAAATCAGACAGTTAAGGCAGTGTGGAAGAAAAAAAAAATCATATTTATATTAATAAACATATTTGTCTTCTATAAAGACAAAATCAAAAGCATTAAAAAGCAGCCACAATTGCCCCAAACATCTAAGGATTAAAGAATAAAATGGACAAGCGTATCCAGAAGGTTGACAAAGCACCATTTTGGTAATGTGTAATATCACGTTATATTCTATTCTACACGTTATATTGTATTCTGCTTTTTCTGGGTTTATAGCTTAACCAAAGAACACGAGTAACATAGAAGGTAAGTTTTATTTTGAGCTGGTTTTGCTGGCTGTCACATTTTTTAAATGTAGAATTGGTCTGTTAACACTTGCTTGCTTTAGGCTAGTTAGTTACTTCAGTCATACATAATTTGACTCATGAAACTCTGTAGGATTTTATTTGCAAGGAGTTGATAGAGCAGACATGGTCTAATTAAAAAATGCAGTCAGTTTGGATTGGGGAAGCTCACTGCACTACATGCAACTACAAACGAACCTTCAGAGCTGGTCACAGTGTGGAACAGCAGATAAAGGAACAGCTAAACTCCTCTGCAGGATCATATTGAATCGGTTCTCAGCACCACAGATGCAAAACAAATTGGATCTCTGTTTATATAAACCATATATGTCAAATGAAAAAATAAACTCTGTATGCTTGGTGAACACACCCTGACTATTTTATAGCTTCTGTTCCAGTGGACAGAGTGAGTGTACCACTGCTTACTAAGTTTATCTGTTCATGCTTTGCCACACTGTTTAAAAATAGCATTACTATATTTAAGGTTTGTTAAGGTGGTGATGTACATTTGCACACTCATTCCCTATGTATTTGAGGTATGGATAAAGTACTATAAAAGATCAGGTTTGTTCTTAAATACGACAAGTTCTTATTTCTAAAATTACAGTCAAACCTCATGATTCACATGGACCTCATTCTGAAGAATGATTCAGATACTGCCTGGAATGTTATTGAAGTTCCAAAATGATATACTCTTTAACAGTTTGGTAGCTGTAAATAATACAATGTGTAGACTCCTAAACAATTATTGGCACTATGGTAAAGCTGGGTAAAAAGTTTTACAATCAATCTAGATTATGGTAATTAGCGTAATCACAAACTGAATGAATGAAATACCTCCAATCTTTGAGGTAAATTTTAGTTGGAGAATAAAACCCTCATCAAGAAATAATTATTTTTAACAAAACCCCTGCAGTTAACACTTTGTACAATCTCCTTTTGCCAAAAAAACAACCGTTGGTCTTGTCCTATAACATCTTATAAGGGTGGAGAATACAGAGCAGAGAGTTTGAGGCCATTCCACTTTACAGAATCTTTCAATCTTAGGTCATCTCTTGTGCACTCTCCTCTGTAGCTCACCTCATGGGTTTTCTATCGGGTTTAGATCAGGGGACTGAGATGGTCATAGCACAAGCTTGACTTTGTGTTCAGTAAACTCTTTTGTGTTGATCTGGAGGCATGTTTTGATCATTGATACTCCGGAAGATCCTGCGATAACCCGGTTTTAGTTTCTTTGCAGTATCAGAAATGTTGAAATATTTCATGGTGTAATGTTGCCACATAACCTAGTGATCCTCCCATGCCTTTTTGAGATCTTCCCCCATACTTAACAGTGGTCATCAGGCTCTTTTTAGTGTAGTCATCCTTCTTTGTTTTACCAAACTACTTTGAGCTTCCGAAAAGCTCAGTTTTCATTTCATCATCTGTCCATACAACATGGTTACAGTCCAAGTCCCAGTAGCTTTTAGCAACTCCAGGCAGTTATGTTTGTGGTTAGGTGACTGAAAGGCTTTTCCCTTGCATACCTTCCAAATAATCTGTTGGCACCGAGGCGGTGTCTGATGGTAGCTTCTGAGACTTGGTGACTCCAAGATGTTTTTTTTCCTGTAATTCTCCAATAGTGATCCTTGGGGATTTTTTGCCTCTCTTACCACCCTCTTCATTGTGCATGGGGGCGAAATAAACTTGGGCCGTCATCCTGGCATGTTTGTTAATTTGCATTTCCAGTTGATTGAAAATTTTTAATTATTGCTGTAATTGTAGTTATGGGTATTTTCAGGTGTGAAGCTTTTCATAACCTTCCCTAACCTATGAAAGTGAACTCACTTTTCTTATTCGAATTGTGTTCTCCTGTCTTTCCCTTGTTGAATAATAACTAAGAGAATCTGACCTCTGTGTCACCTTATACGTATGCCCCAGTGAAACAGGAAGTCATGGATTTCTGCTTGAAAGCTCCTAGACACTTTCATCAACTTAAAAAAAGAAAGTCAGATGGAATTGTGTCCCATATGGTTTTGTTAAGAATCATTATTTCTTGATGAGGCATTTTCTTTTCAGCACAAAATTACTTCAAGGTGAATTTCTTATAACCCTTTTTACTCTTCTTTACCAGGGCTTCCAATAATGTGGAGAGGACTGCAAATTAAAATAACAACTGCTACCTTATAAATAACTACTAAACATCATAAAAGCCCTACAGCCCCTGTGGCATAGTGGTCAGGGCTATAGGTTTCTTAATCTTACACCAAAATAACACTTCAGGACTATGGTAGCCTACCGCCGTCAACCTCTGACAAGCTGCCACTGTTGGGTCTTTGAGCAAGACCCTTAACCCACAACTGCTTGGATTGTAAGGTTGTATCGCTGGATAAGGGATAAGTCGCTCTGGATAAGGGCGTCTGCTAAAAGCTGTAAATTTAAATGTAAATGAGTTTGAATCCCAGCACTTGCATCGTGAAGGCTGGGTGGTGTGGTTACAATAATGAACCTGATGTTGGTGTCAGAGGACCACACAGCAGCAACAACACTGTCATTAACTGTGCTGAAGACAGGCCTGGGAATCTACTTCTGTACTTTGCTGCGAATGCCGTACGATTCAGAATAGGACCCAATACGATTAATTTTTTTAAATAAATGCTTAGGTTACTCAGTAACAGAAGAGAAGTAGGACTGTAGGTACGAATTAGATGACATTCTTCCACTACGCTACGCTGGTACACGCTCACTAGGGCCAGAATTTGATTTCTCTGATCGAATTTTCAGATCTTCATACTTGTTATGGCTAGGAGTTTAGAGTAATAAAATAGCAGGAATTCAAATAGCAGTGGTTCATATAGTGGGGTACCACTAATAATAAACATTATTCACGGTTATTGTATTTACTTGCTGGATGCCCTAAAGCAGTGATTCTTAACCTTTTTGTGTTGATGGACAGACAAAATAATGAATGACAGAAGGGCAATGATTTATATTTATGTAAACTATTATTAAATGGTAGCTCGGCATTCAGCTGAATTTACCTCAGAACACTTCTTGTCCGGTGCCAGTCCTCCTGTTCTTTAGACTTGCCCAGCCGTTCTCCTCTCTGAGGTTTCTGAATGAGATCCAAAACCCTAGAAGCCCAAGGTTCTACACAAGGCTTTAGTCCAGAGAATAAAAAAGAAGAAAGAATTGCATGGCACACTGTGTTCCTAAAAGCTATCCCCAGTCAGTGGTGCCAGTTCATGTTAGGGACCATGGATGGAAAATGTCTTTAAGGCAATCTGACATACTGATTTTTTCACTGTTGGATTAGTTTTAAAGGCACCTATAAACAAAAAAATGATGTTTAAGCAGTAAATGTGTCTAAAATGATTGATTCAGGATACCTAGATTAGTATTTGGATCGAACTTGGTAGCAAAGCTTTACATTCACTTACATTTAACACATAGATGTCAGGGGCCCTTCTGACAGGTTTTGAATGCTTTTGATTTTGAGCCGGATATCATACTTTCCTGCACACCCTCAACAATATGATTGATTATTCTTTTTCACCCAGATGCACTATCAGCACAGTAGGGCAACACAATGTATGTGTATATATACTTTATCATACATACATACATTATCATAACATTAGGGCAGCTTCCTCGTTTCTACACTCATTGTATCAGTTTGAGGTTCTACATTTGTAGACTGTAGTCCAGCTGTTGCTTTATATACTTTATTCCCCTTTACTCTGTTCTGTAAAGGTCAGGACCACAACAGATCATTCCTTGCACTGCAGTGACACTGACGGGGTGGTGGTTGTGCTGGTATGAGTCAATCAGACACAGCTGGATGTTTTAAACACCTCAGTGTCACTGGTGGACTGAAATTATTCCACCTACCAAAAATGTCCAGCCACCAGCATCCTGGAGACAGAGTCCTGTGGGCACTGACTTTACATCTGGTGGAGCAATATGGCAGAGTACACAGTGGGTGAACAGTGTTTAAAAACTCCAGCAGCACTGCTGAGTCTGATCCATTCATACCAGAGCCACACACACCAACACTGCCACCATGTCAGTAGTGCTGAGGGTGATCCTACATCCAAATAGGACCTGATCTGTGCTGGGGGTCTTGTGGGTGGTCCTGTGGGGGTCCTAACCAGTGAAGGGGACAAACAAAGTATGTAGAGAAACAGATGAGCTACAGTCTGTAGAATCAAAATGAACTAAATGAAATACATATTTACAGGTATACTGTGTTTTATGACCATCTGATTAATGTCTGTTCGCTATAAAAATGATAACAAATTATAATAGGAAATAGAAATCTGTCTGTTGACCGTGGACGCTGCGGCATTGTTTGCATATGTTTATTTTACTTGTTTTCATAAAAATTGATTTACTTTGCATTAACTACTTGCGTAAGTAGGAACTACGTTAGTCTGTTTCGCATGAACAATTTCAGGTGTCTCAATTTTCTCTGCCAAGAATGGGAAAGTTTGTATTCTCCCTAAACCTTGCCTAAAACCTGTTCTGCCTAAAAGGTGATATTACATTGCCTGTTTTGGAAATTAGTGTTTCTTCAAGTCGACTCATTCCCTCTTGGTTGTGTGTAGCCACCATCATATGTTTATTCATATTTATATTCCATTGTGCACATTTATATGTTGGTTCTGCACTGGGTGATTGTTACTTTGTGCTTGTATCTGAAGAAACATGGTGGTGTGTGTTTTCTGGAGGAAGTAATATGCATAGCAGTTAAGGCTTTGAATGCTGTGTAGATGGGACCATTCCACTGGTTTCACCGGTGTCTCTGATGAATTTATTTTATATATAGTTGTATGCAGTTTTCTCATGAAAATACCCTTTATATTTACATTACAGTAGCATAAAAAGACTTTGGCTATGGTAATGTCTGGTCAACGTCCATTCCTGTCAACATCCTGTTTCACAGAACATAAAGCGGTCTTATACCTTTACTTATTAATCAAACCTACAAAAACCAGGCAGAATTTTTAAGCCAATATTTGCAAGTGAAGTTAGCCATGGCACTTAGAATTATCTAATTTATTTGGTTTGTCATTGGAAAATGGACATGATTTGAACATGGGCCTGACTAGCGACTTCAAATACAGACTGTGCTTGTATTTGATCAAAATGTGTACACTGATGCATGTTCTTAGGCCCTGGCGTTCTTTGAGGGTTGATATGTAAAGGTGTTCTTAGTGATTTAGTGGATGATAAAGGCATAACTTTTTTGTTCTTTGTTGTGTTTCACATAAACTTATACTTCGTAGTGACCATGTGGCAGGGGTGCACGTTAACAAAAGAACATCGACTTGTACTGTACTGAAGTATGCTTATTGAGTATCTATAGTTTACTGAAGTATTATTTTTTGCAAACTTATGACTTTAACTTCACTATATTTTAAAGTCAAATATAGTACTTTCCACTCCGCTACATTTCTATCAGTGTCCTCGTTGCTTGTTCCTTTGAAGAGGCTTGGAAAGTCAGTAAATTATTTTCTTTTCTAAAACATGATGGGTTTATCAAAGGTGACACTAAGAAAGACAGCCTATTAAGAATCTGTATAGTAGGGTCACATTATGTTCATGATACCCCAGCAAGCATTTGTGAATTTGAAAGTCAGTTCAAATTCAGTTATTGGGTATTAAGTATTGTGTTGTGTCAGTAGTAAAACAATGCATTGGGCTAAGTATTTACTTGTAATACTTGAGTATTATTAAAAGAGAGTACTTTAGTGCTTTAACTTGAGTAAAAATCTGAGTACAACTTTCATTTGTATTGATGTAACATTTGACCAATAGTATCTGCACTTTGACTTTGAAGTTGTGTCCTTTGTCCACCTCTGCCATGTGAACAATAATATTTTATTTATGTATTGACTTAAACCCAAATTATCTGACTTTTGTCTCTCTGCTTCTATCTTTTCAGGTCCTGAAATGGATACTACACATGGGGGAGAGAAACCTTTTAATGAAATCACTTATGAACTGTGGGAAATAATGCCCAGGCTCTCTGTTGCTCATGGAGTTACTGAGAATCGTGTACTTCGACATAATTCACCGTGTCACCACCTGATTGGGATCTGACTGGCACACACCTGTAGGGATTTTTTCACATGACATCATGCCCACAGTGGAATAACTTATTTTGGTGTAAAGGACTACAATGCAATGAACTTGAACTTTTCTAAACTTATTAACAAACTGCATCATGTGGAAGGGGTTGAAAAAGGGACTTCTCACCTTTCCTACTGAACGCTGACTTTCTCACTGTGTGTTCATGTAAGCACATAGACACAAAATAAAAACACCTCAGTGCTTGTCAAGACAGGTATATGGTTGTTGTCTTATTTCAACCCCAGACACCCAGGCTGTGCTTTTGGAGGTGGGTATTTCCCCCTGGTTAAATGTATGGATGTCTGTAGACACATGTACTGGTTTTAATTGTAAACTTTGATTAATTAGGTCTGTTTGGTTCCCTTATCAGTAGCTGATAAGTGTGTGTGTGTGTGTGTGTGTGTGTGGGGACACAGGGAGGAAACAGATCTGAAGCAGGTAGGACAGGTCTATCCAGCCATATCCTGTCCCTAACCTCAAAGGCTGGCAGAGGTCCACTCATGTTTTTGGGGGGAAAGTAGCCAAGTCAAACCACAAGCATGCAGTGATACTCACACACCTGTGTTACAATGCTACCTGCTTCCTGGTCTGGTGCCTAATGCTGTGTAATGATGAATTCACTTATCTATTTATGGGTTGGCCATTTTCAGTTCCTTGTGTTTGGAAGCTTGGAAATAGGTGACTTTGTCTGTGGTCATCACCCTTAACTTTTTATATATATATATATATATATATATATATATATATATATATATATATATATATATATATATATAGATAATGTGTGTGTGTGTGTAGAAAATTGATGTAAGGGACTTTGAAAATATCCAGTGAGTGGCAGTTCTCTGGTAGACATTGTCTTGTTGGTACCAGAGGTGAGAGAGAAAGGCAAAAGTGGTTTGAGCAGATAGAAAGCAAAACAGTAACTCAAATGACCACTCGTTACAGAAACCGAGGTATGCAAAAGAGCTTCCCTGAATGTCCAAACCTTAAAGCAGGGCTACATAAGTCAGAAGACCACAACAGGTGCCAATCCTGTCAGGTAACAGCAGCAACTAAGGTTACAATTCACAAGGGCTCACCCAAATTGGACAATAGAAGGATTGGAAAAACATTGCCTTATAAAAAAATGTGGTCTGAGTCTCGATTTCTCTTGCAACAATTCGGATGCTAGGGTCAGAATTTAGTACAAACAACATGAAAGCATGGATTCATCCTGCCTTGCATCAGCGGTTTCAGACTGGTGTAAATGGTGTGGGGGATATTTTTCTTGGCACACTTTGGGCCACTTAATACCTATTGAGCATCATTGAAACACCACAGCCTACTTGAGTATTGTTGCTGACCATGTCCTATCCCTTTATGACCATAGAGTACCATCTTCTGATGGCTAACGCGCACAAAGCTCAAACCATCTCAGTCATTGCATACGGTCAGTCCCCGGTCACCCCCTAATAGTGATACGAGGGTCACTAACAATTCAGCGGGTATGTGCGGGACACTCTGCTGCATTGTGTTGCCTCTCATGGAAAGGATTCCAGCTGGCATTTTTTCTCTGCCAGGATAATGCATGCATGCACACACAGCAACGGCTTCCCAGGAATGGCTCCAGGCTGCCAGATTTATCACCAATCAAGCATTTATGGGAGCAGCAGGGACACCAGCTTTGTAACCATAGGGAACCGTCTGCCTCCATGTCCAATCGTATCTCATCTTGTATCCAGGCTGGAGGTGGCCTAACGGAGTACTAGAGCGTCCTTTCAGTTGTACAGCTTTCCCAAATAAACTTATCATTTGCTCTAGTATTGTAATTACTACATTCATACATATAAAGTTTCATTTCGACTTCTACACCTCTCCTTGGTGAGGTTTTTTTTTGTTTGTTTTTTTTAATTAATTAATTAAATTTTTTTGTGGATAAGTGCATCTGGTTGCGTTTTTTATTTATTTATATATATATATATATATATATATATATATATATATATATAATATCTATATATATATATATAGACACACACACACACACGTAGTGACTGAATATGATCATTATTAAAATGATTTCATGTACAATTTCTGTATTATTGAAATGAAATCATCATGCATGGCTACTGGAAAATTGTATGTCTTTAGTTAAATTGCAGTAATTAAGTTAAAAAGCAAGGATTTGCCACTGGATTTGCCAAAACACACAGTACACACACCAGTAAAAGTCAATAAACAGATTTCCATGTCATGTTGTATGCATCATTTGAAGGATTTATATGGCATGTAATGTCAGGCTCCTGCATGTACTCGACAGACGTTTGTACACAGGCCATTATCAAGACCTCAGCACAACTCTTGTAAGTCATAGATGCATGTAATATAGTAGTTTGGGGTATTTTCATGTGTGCATGTATGCATGTTTGAGGAAGATGGATGGCAAATTGCGCTTCCCATAAAAAGTTATGGAACCCCACTATGGTCATTTCCTATTCGTGCTGTTCACTGTCAGCCCTGGGACTGACTCAGTAGTTCCTGGCAGTTGTGGGGTGTATGATTCTGGTGGGGGCAAATAGCTGGCAGAGAAACCTTTTAGGGTGTGTCCACTGCTTTGTCTTTTCAGCCCAATTTGATAAACTCAGCCTGAGCTATAGGCTCTATTGCAGAGTCCCGTGTTGTAATTGCATCATGGCCAGTTACTCAAAGCATTCCTGTGGCTTTATTCATTATGTGGCCAGCAATAAAAGGTTCAAACAAGCGCATGCATGGCCCAATGTTTTCAGTGGTTGAGTTTCATGACATTTTTATGATCCTACCTCCGCATTAGCATGACCACAGTCCTGTCCCCTGCTTGCTATTCTTCGCTTTTTATTTTTCCCAACTCTCTCATTCCGCTTCTCTCATTGCCTGTGTCTTTGTGTCACACACATCTCTGGTGTGTGTGTGTGTGTGTGTGTTGGGGGGGTGGTCTAGATGACCTCTGCAGCTTTGAATTCACTGCACTTCTATGGCACTCAATGGACCCGGTGAACAAAAGGTGACATAATTTTCTCAGGGCTTGATTGGCCCCCACCGTGTTTTGGAATGACATCATGCCCGTCTTCCCCCCTCTGTGTAGTTGGATGCTGGGTCGTCAGGGTAACGGTGGGCAGAACTTGGCATGGGCCCATCTGGCTATTGATATCTAGTGCAGGCAGTGTTGGGCTGTTTTTGTGGTAAACAGTCCTGGGAAAGGTTGGGGGGTGTGTGGTGAGAGGGGGGAGTTTTTGTTTTTATATTTGTGTCTTTATGGTGTCCAGCCCCCCTGTTGCATAGGCCAACTTCTCATCCTGATGCGCGCCAGCTCACATATGGCACGCGGATTTGAGTCTGCAGCTCGTGACATCGTTTCCCTGGGACTTGCACTTGCTAGAGCTACAAATGCATCATTTTAAAAAGTCGAGGAATGCTCTCTCGCGCTCTCTCTCTCTTTTTTGCTCTCCCCTCTTCTGTTTTCTCCTCTAAGTGGTGGGGGCCACTTGGAGGATATGAAGTGATTAAGAGGCCTGGGTGTGTTTGGAAAGGCCTGCCGTGATTCATTTTTCCTGAATTAATTAAGGGAGGTTGCGCTAAGGGGGATTTTCTCCCTCCTCCCCCTCTTCCCTTCTCGCTCCTTTTGTGTTTCCACATGACTCTGTCCAATCGCATGACAGGCATTAGAAACTCTAAGTCACATCAGCAAATCCTGTCTGCTGCCTCAGTTAAGGCTCTTTTCAAACTTGGCCGAGTTTCGTTTCCTGTTGTTTCATCCTGTTTGCTCATGTGGGTAGGAGAAACAATGAAAGAAACACACACCTTGTTTGTCCTTGGTAACTGGACTACAAAGGTGGCACAAACTCTCAGGTTGTTAAACAACTTTAGTGAGAAAGGGCACTGGTAAATATTTTCGGTCTGGTTGTGCAAGGGAACCTCTGTTATACGCCACTGGTCTGCTGGTGCCAGATGACGTCAGTGTTTAAATGTCGGGCTTTCCTACTTGGAGCCATGCTCATTTTGGCAGCACAGACGTTGGTTGGTTTCCAACCACCGACCTCTGACCCCTAATTAATGGAATATACTTTACTCCTCCCTAGGTACAGGCATCATGCACATATGAATTGCCGTTTCCCGCTCACAGGAGCCTCTGATGAGAATTTTGGGACCTAAAGCTGGTTTGGGGCCTTTGGCCAAATTTAGCTGGGCCCAGAATGGCGCGCACAGTCTGTTTTTAAGTGCGGTTTAAACCATTTCCTCAAGTGGTTCTGTCTTGTAGAGAAGAAAACAAAATATGCCACAATGATTCTATGACTGGAGTGGCTCCAGATCTTTTGGCTTTGCTGGGCTCTTTAGTGGAATGGAAACCTGAAGACTGCGTGGAAGGTATCTCTTCATACACAACCATTTATATGGTGTCAGAAACAAAAGCAAGCAATAGTCGAGCTAAGCTATATCTCACATATGGTTTTATTACTGTTTGTACTAATTGGTTTGTCAGTTATTTGCCCGAGTCTGCTGTATTAAATGAGCGTCAGTCTGCTTCATTGGTGATGCTCAGGGAAATGTGTGCTTTCTGCTAGCAGGCAGAACATCAATCCCATCTGCTCCTGTACCATGGTTTTCTCAGAGAGCTGGCTGGGGACATGGACACTGTAAAGCAGGCCCTGCCAGTTTGGCTAAGAAGTACATGTATCAGTTTACATCTTGCAAAGGCTGACGGGAGCATGACGTACCATGCCACCGAACCGAAATGGAGGAAAATCAGGTTCTCACTCTTTTCCTTTCCGTCTCTTTCATTTTCTTATTTCTTTCAGCGCTTGAGAACACTTTCAAAACACTGCCCTAATCTGTTTTGACCTGTTCTTGCCTTACGTTTATTCTTCATTGCAAAACGGCGTGTAATAGCTTTTATTTTTAACCTGTGGTGTAAGTTAATCTCTTAATACGAAGCAGCGGTTTATTGTTTCAAGTGACGTTAAAGAGTGGATGATAATCAAGGATTTCCTTTCACTGCCATTATTTCTTTTCAGGCAATGCTGTCTAAAGGAGCCAGGTGCAGCTACCCGGTACTGATAAATAAAGGTTGTTTGATATGAAACCTTCCTATGGTAAATGACTCATCAAAGTAAGCAGCCACCTCATGGCCAGATTAATTCGTATAAAAATCATGTTGCATCCTCTCTTTGTTCCACTCTCTAATCCCCTGTGAGAGGGGACGGAGGCTTGGAGTGTGTACACTGTGCGTGTGCATTTGTGAAGGGGACTATTCGTGTTCAAGGCAAAGGGCTAGACTGACATCCATGGGAAGTCCGGAAATCTAGAATCTCTTCAATGGTAATTATCATCAGCAATACAGAGTGCGGCGGCGAGGGAGGAAGCGCGGGGCGAGAGAGCTGTGGGGGGGGGTGGAGAAAGGGGCAGAGGGCTGGCTGAGATGGAATAGAGGGTATCACACAGAAGCCAAATTGAGAGACATGAATGTGTGTGAATGCTAGAAACGTTCATTCTGTTTTTTGGAAATTCATTTTAACATTTTACTTTAAGTGCTTTTTGGGATTTTGTTTTATTCTCTTCTGCCTCTGTCAAGTGCTAATTTGCCCTGGCATGCAATGCTGCAAATATCAAAAACCACATTTCATACTTAGTGGCTTGACATTTTGTATTATTTGATGGGTTTGGCAGCCAGTTCAACTGCTGATGTTATTAAATCAGGCAATTGTGTGTTATAACATTAATTTAATATGGAGCACATTAGTCAGCATTCCCCAGTCACTCTGTTGCTGGCCAGTACCGAATAGAAGTCAGTCACCGATCACATGACTTAATGTCTGTGGACCAGAGAAGCAACAAAAACGACACTAACTGTAGCAGTGCTTGTCATTTAGTTACCTATATATACTGGGATAGACAGTCAACTTTATACGTTTTCTCATTTAGGCAGCACAGTGGTGCCGCGTTAGCACGGTCACCTCACAGTTCAATTCCGACCTTGGTTCTGGCCTGTTTGCAGTCTGTATGTCCTCCCAGTGTCCCACATGGGTTTAGTCATGGTGGTCCGGTTTCCTTCCGAAGTCCACAGACATGCATTAGGTTAATTGATTACGCTGAATTGGCCCGATGTGAGTATGTGTGAATAGTTTTGTTGTAACCTTGTTTCTGTCATTAAATAGTCGTTGATGCTGAAAGTGACATTAAATAAACAAACAAACCTTTAGTCATTTAGCAGATGGTCTTATCCAGAGCGACTTACAACTGATATAGTTTTTCAATCCAAGTAATTTTGTGTTAAGGGTCCTGCTGGAGGACTCGACAGGAGTAGCTTGGCAGTGTTGGGGCTTGAACCCAGGACCTTCTGGTCCATAGTCCAGTACCTTAAGTCACTTTAGTAGTAATTTAATAGTTGCTAAAGAAATTTTAGTATTAAATTTCCTTTATGTGCAAACATAACAGTTTAAGCCTTGTGGGTAAAGTTGCAGACAACTATTTACAGAATGAAGAGACATTGTTGTTTTGTACTGGTAATGGCTTCAAACAATGTACTTAATGTTTCATTGTTTAATGTGATAGATTAAAAACATAAATATTCTCTATAGGTTTCATTTCTAGACTCTAACCAGGCCAAAACATATGCCTGATATGCTTGTTCTCAAGTCACTTTTTGGTGGTGTTTATACTGTGAGAACTATAGTCTTGTTACAGATGATCATTCCTCTTTTGAGAACAACTTTTCAGTTGTGGGAAGCAAGCCATTCTGCAGTATTGTCCTGAACTCCAAATCATCAATTGACTTTTCACAGTGAAGCAGCTCACCTGTACTAGCAGCTGAAAAGGCTCCCCACACCATGTTACTGCTACCTCCATGCTTAATGGTAGTAGAGATCCATTCAGCATTGTATTGCTCACCAGGTTTTTGAAGATACCTCTCTGGACCATCATGATGCAACTAAAATCATGAATCATCAGTCCAAACAACTCTGTAGAAACACTCTGAATCAAACTTTCCAAATTGTGACAGAAACTTCCACTTCAACTGCTGCCAGTTTTTCTTTTTTAACCCATCATTTAGACATAAAAATCTGCATTAGACAATGTTCAAGTTATGTTTCTTTTTGAAAGAGTCTTGTATTTTGAGGTCTTGAATTCTGCTGACAGTTAAAGTTGAATTTTTTTTTTTTTTTTCTTGTTTTAAGAACTGTAAATGTTCCAACAGGTGGTCACTTCTGCTTGAAGATGCTTTAGGTGTTCCAGATCCTTTCTTTGTGGCAAAAATAAAATTAATAGCTGATGGTGAAATAGGGATTTGCTGTGCCTTTAGGGTCTTGAAACTTTCAGAATAGCTGCAGTTAGCCTGTTGAAGACATCTATGTGGTTTCTTACAGCAACCTCTTCACGATGTAGCTTTTTCTTTTGGAACATATGTTTACCTTGGCACTCCCAAGACATATTGTGCACATTGAAGATCTCTGCCTGTAGATATCCATCACTCCTGGTTATATGGTTCCGTTTAAGGGCTTGTGATGTGCTGTGTCAGGTGTGTCAGATGGCCAACTAAGTTTTTAAGAAAAATAGCAAGAAAATATATTTTGAACACCCAGACGTGAGTTTTATCTCAAAGAATTCTTCATGATTTGAGTGAATTTCCCTGTTTCTAGCATTTTCCATTCAAATGCAGTAATGAGCAGTGATGAGCAAATGGTGGCACAGGTCGTGGTGGTGTTCTTAGCTCTTGCTAAACTTCCGTCCATTGATTTGCAATTTTAGGTTTGACCTTTTTTGCCCAGGAGTGTAGACCGAATTCCATCTGACTGCCATTTCAGTCCAAACCACTGTCCCAGAACTCATCCACCTCTGAATGAGACAAGAAAACACAAAAAATCCTTGTCTTCCTAATTTTAAATCCACCCTTGTGTAATGATGTTTGGAGTGGCCTGTGTCTTGGTAGAATAAATCAGTGTAAAGTCTCTCTATAGTGTCATCTTTACTGGAAACGTTTTGGCTTAGCCAAGTCACTGTTTGATTTCATATGCCTTATTAAAACACCAGTTTAAACAAATACCAAAATATTGTATAGCTATATAGCTTGCTGGAGTAGGTGTTTTGAACCAGATGACTCGAAGCACTTCCCTTATTATGCATTGATGTTCCATTTTCATGACTGATACCTGGTTTTTCGTTTGAGATGGCGCCTTCTTACCTAGTAACACCATGAGGCTATATGCTAAATACATATCAATAATGCTAATACTACTACCACAGAGCTCTAGTATGTATTATATTGCTGCATCCCACTTAATCGCTCCAGGAAGTTTGAGCATTTACAACCCCATGTCTGTTGGAGTTTTATTTATTAATTTTTTTTATTTCATGTATGTTCACCCATCTGATCATTTTCTACTGCCTGACAGGAACCTTTCACAGACAAACTAGAAGAACTCCAGAAATTCACTCATTATGGCTCTGGTGTCAAAGTTCATGGTAGCACCTAGTCTCGGTATGACCTGGGGTCGAGACTTGGTCGGGGAAGAGCAAGATTAGGTTGTGTCAAGTTAGAATATGATTTAGTTATATGCTTATAGCTTTAGTTATACTATAGGCTTCATAATAATTCGTCTAGAACTACCAGTTCTTGTGGGACTACAGGCTACCGCTGCCTTTAGTGTCACATGAAGTGTATTCATGAACTAATTATTCCAATCTCACCACTATTTTAAAGGCATCAACAATTGTGCATGATCTTATTGATATACACACCTGTCCACTGAACACTTGTTAACTAACAAGCAGTTTTTGTACATTAATTAATTAAAATACCTGTATAAAATATAGGTTTTCATTCCAAATAATTGAATTGCTTCTGGCAGTCCTCACTGACAGTATAACAAAACTATTACATACAATTTTAATAATGTACTTTTATGGCATTTAGAGGATGCATTTACCCAGGGCATTTATAAATGAGCTGACTCAACTGTAAATTGTGTTCATAAATCCTTGTATTTTAGATGTGGATTATTTCTTCAGCATTTAGAAACAAAAGTCTAAAACAATGTAGTCATCTGTGCAGATTAATTGTAATTAATTGTAAATATTAAAATCTTTCAGCAGTTATGGTTGTTTTCTTATCTATTTCTACAGCTATGAAAGTTTATTTGAGCCAGCTTGCTGCAAAATCACTTCATACATAGTAAATCGATATGAATTGTCCAGTCAGGTCCTTGGTGGATTTCTGACTAGTGAAGACTGAACCTGGTCATTCTCTGAATAAGGGGTCTGTCTGGTTGTGACACCATGCCTGAACAGCTTATTTCCGCTGAACTGAACCTTAACATGCCTGCCACTGTTTACGCAAATAGAGTCTGATTACTATTTTGAGACAATAAAGAAATAGTTTCTTCTTATTAACATTAAACCCCAAGTCCTCATTAAAATGGTGTAATTGGTCAAAAATAGCCATTGGTGTCACAGAGAGAACTGTAACTACTGATATCACCAGTGACAATTTCACTTTATTTTATTGCTTTTTTTATTAAGCAAATTAATATTAAGTAATTGTTTTTCACCTCAGATGAAAAACAAACTTTTTAACATAACTTTGGGAAAGGGTTCAAAACCTGTAGCAGGTAAGAGGACTAACACCAATGCCTACTGAACTCACATTAACAGTTTTTGTATTTTTTTAGAACCATTTTTATTTTTTTTTTTAGAGTCTGGTCATTTATATTGTGACAAATAATTTATTCTTCTAACATTCATTTGAAACAATAAGTTCTCATTAAAATGGTGTAAAAACTTCAGTTAGCGGGTAAGATGACTAACACCAATGCCTAATGACCTCAGATGAAAAACAGAAACTTTTTACCGCTTATGAAAACAATAAGTAGACTCACTGGGTGCTCTTTGCAAGAGTCATAGGTGTGTTTAGCCCCTTTTTTAGGGGTGCTCAAGTCTTTTATTTCTCTAAGCTAAAAAATGTTTACACTTACAACGTACATGTCTTAAGCATAATACTTTAACATCGAATAAACAGTAGTCCCCCATTGCCTCACAAATGGTATGATCCAAGTGATATCTTTGTGGCTCACAGACTCAGCATTGATGGAAGTTTGTCCGATGTTCTTCCTGCTCAACTGTGGGCATGATGGTCCAAAATTCATTCAAATACAGTTTTTGTTTAAAAAAGGGGGTGTGGGGACCTGGTTTCATAAAGTGCTCAGTACCCCTAAAGCTTTGATCCTAGAATCTCCGCTGGCAATAGAGTCCCTTCTTTTTAAAAACTCTGACCCGCTAAAAACAACGTAGATTATTTGTATTAGTTCAAATAATTACACCAATGATATGAAATTCAGGGAATGTTTTGAATAAGTTATTAATACTTTTTAATATTTTGTAATTTTTCTAATTGCGCTCTTCCATATGTTACTCATTTTTAATATATGACACTTAAATAGGATACTATACTAAAATATTCTTTTTATTGTCTTTTTATATCATAAGCTGTCTTGGCAAAGCTGCTAAATTGTGGGACATGTTTGCTACCATATTTTGAAAGTGATCCGGTGTTCATGCTGCCCTGCCCTAGTGTCTACATGTGTGACAGGAGGGCCTCCTGGGGAGATGACTATCAGTCTGCCGTCGCCACTGAAGCGGCAGCAACGTTCTGCAGCGATGGGCCTCTGAGCACGTCTCACATAAACAGTCTGTCTGTGGCATCTGCCCATACCTGTCCCAGTGCATGAGTCATTAGCGCAAAGCATGGTGGGAAACATTACAGAACTTTACGTCTTGTTTTATGTAATGCTTGTCACCCATGAACTGAACTCCTGTTGTGAAGTAATCTGTGTATGATTGAGGGTTCCCCCCCCCATTTTCTCTGTGTGTGGTATGGCCCGGATGCTGTTGTGTGCTGTATATCATTCAGCGCTACTAATAGATAGCTTTCTGTATTACAACATCCTCTTTTTATTAGCTTTTACAAGCAGCAACATTGCACTTTTCATTTAACACATGAATGAATGCCTTTATGTGTGTTGATTTACCAATAGTAACTTCTATAAATGTTTGCACAGATACTAACAAATGCTGTGATATCAACATCTGATATTGCAGGATACCATGGAGAGATACCATGTGATCTTACTCGAGGGTAAAATCTACTTGAGTGACTCTCATTAGCATAATTGTGTGATACTTGTATGTGGATTTCACTCTTATTTTAATTTGCACACTGAGGTCAAGCTGTACTCACTGACCAAATCATTAGGTACCCCTGTTTAACTGTTCATTAACACATATCTAATCAGCTCATCACGTGGCAGAAACTCAATGCATTTAGGCATGTAGACATGGTCAAGATGACCAGCTGAAGTTCAAACCAACCATCAGATTGGGGAAGAAAGTTGATTCAAAGAGTCTTATGGTGATCAGAGACGTTGGGTTGCTGTCTTCTGCCTCCCATGGGGTTGCCAATGTCTCATGTGATCCCTCTTGGCTGTATCACCTACCAGTTCTCTTCTTTCTAGCTATGCTGCTATAGCTAATGCTGCCGGGGTCTCATGCTACACAAGGCATCAGTGATTGTTAATAGACACTGTGCCCTTAATCAATAACTAATTACATTTTCTGTTTTCTCTCCGAGCTGTGTTCCGGTGCCGGTTCCAGCCCCACACATGATGTTCATCTGCTGTAGCTCCACTCGAGCTGCTTCCGTCAACAGCTCCAGCCCCATCATACCCGGGCCACTTAATGCCGATATGCATACTTCACATTTTATTCGAACTTTGACTTCATGACTTGAAGTTTCGTTCTTAGCTTTGTATCTACGCCGACAAGTAGGTTGGGTCCCTTTTTGATCCTGGTCCTCCAAAGGTTTCTTCCTATACACTCAGGGATTTTTTTTTTTTTTTTTTCTTCCTTGCCACTGTCCCGCCCTAGGCTTGCTCAATTTGGGATTGGAACGTAGTTATTAGAGATAATCAAACTTGTAAAGTTGCTTTGAGACAATGCGCCATTTTAAAAAGCGCTATATAATAGATCTGACTTGACTTAATGGACTTTGATGTGCCATGGTTGTTGGTGCTGAATTGTCTGGTCCTGAGTAATGTCAGTAAATTGCTGCTCTACTGACTGGGATTTTCAAGCACAGCACTCTATGGTTTAACAGAAAAATGGTTCAGAAAAGAGACGAATTAGGGCAGTCTCTTGGTCAAAAATGTCTTGTTGATGGCCAAAGGGTCAGAGGAAAATGCAGACTGGTTAGAGCTAATAGAAGGCAACAATAAACTCAACACTCTTTTATAACTGAGGTCAATGGCAGAAGAGGCATCTGATTGAACAAGACATGAACCTTGAAGGCAGCTGGGCACATAACCACAGTGGGTGGCCATTTTCATCAGCTAAAAACAGGCAACTGAGGCTCCAATTTCCACGATGCGCTCACCAAAATTGGACAATAGAAGATTGGTCTCATGAGTCTCGATTTCTGCTGCAACATTCAGACGGTAGGGTCAGAATTTGGCATAAACAATATGAAAGCATGGATCCATCCTGCCTTGTATCAACAACTGAGGCTGCTGATGGTGGTGTAATGGTGTGGGGGATCATTTCTTGGCAAATTTTTGACCCCTTAATGCAACTGACCATTGTTTACACACCACAGCCTACCTGAGTGTTGTTGCTGACCATGTCCATCCCTTTATGACCACAACGTAGTCATCATCTACACACCATGTCACAAACCTCATCTTCTCAGACTGGTTCATTGAATACGATAATGAGTTCACTGTATTCAAACATCTCCTCCAGTCACCAGATCTCAATCCAGTACAGCACCTTTGGATCACAAATCTGCAGCAACTGTGTGATGCTATAATGTCGGCATGGACCAAAATCTCTATGGAATGTTTCCAGCTTGTTGAATCTATTTCATCAAGAATTAAGGTAGTTCTGAAGGCAAAGGAGGGTCCAACTCGATGCTAGCAAAGTGTATCTAATGAAGTTGCTGGTGAGTGTATAGCAGGTATATTTGAGAAAATGCATGAGGGTTAGGCCAATCCTATACATTCTGTAAACAAGGTAGCCTATATGTCATGCATACTATATGTTCGCTAGAGCTTTTAAACAAGTGTTGTAGTTCTTGGTAAACAAAGATTAATTATGTTTAGTGCATGGTCAGTTGTGTTGTATTATCCCTGTATATATCCCAATATTTATCCATATATATAGATGTCTTTGGAGGCTTTTTGGATTTTAAGAAGAAAGGCATTGCATCTCTCTCTCTCTCTCTCTCTCTCTCTCTCTCTCTCTCTCTCTCTCTCTCTCTCTCTCTCTGTGAGAGTGAGTGTGTGTGAGAGAGAGAGTGGTGTTTCTGAAAAAAGGCCAACCACATGCTTAGCAAACAACCCTGGCCTCTCTTGTTTTAACATGTTACACTTGAATTTCATCAGCGTGTGTGCAAAACTGGCAACGAGGGGAGGATACACAAACACTGACAGATTGATCTACTAGTTAGAAACCATTGCTGCACCAGTGGAATGAGTGTTGCCTCTGCCTTTACTCCCTCCCCTCCCCAGGGGTCATGGAGATGGCTCGCTGGCTCCCACGGTTACTCAGGAGCCTGAGATAACAGGTGTCACAGCTTTGGTCCAGCGTGTCGATATTTGCTTCTTATCTGGGCTGGATAAGCGTTGGTTTTTGTTTGCATAGGTCACACAGCATGACATCCATCTGACGGAGTTGTTTTTCCTTCCGTTACACATCAGCATCCTACTGTCTCTGCCCAGTTAATGGTGTTTGCACATAGTGAAAGGGGAAAAGTACGAATTCTTATCACCTGCCTTTTTCTTTTTGCTAGTCTGAAGATACTGAGGTGTTAGTCAATTTTCATAATATCACATGGTGTAGTTGGTGTGTATGGGTCACTGAATGCTCACGTTACCATTTTATGTTGCATTAGTATCAACAGTTGAGTTGATAAATTTTAGGACATAAACAGTACTGTACAAAAGTCTTAGGCCACCATTAGAATTGTTATTTTAGCAATGGTGTAATGACTGTATATAACATATTGTCAATGATTGCACCCGACAATTTCAAACTTGGATTCGTCACTCTATAATTCTCTTTTCCACTGATCTTCATTCCAATCTTTAGCATTCCTGATCAAGCATCTTTAGACTGTAGAAAGGCTGGCATCCTGATTAAGCTGCCAGATGCTACTGTTACTATTACTATTAAGTGTAAAGGGAGGTCACACTAAATACTTGCCACTGTAGCCTAGAGAAGCTATTTATTTACATTGACAGCATTTAGCAGACGCCCTTATCCAGAGAGACTTACAATTGATACAGTCTTACAACCCACAAGCAATTGTGGGTTAAGGGCCTTGCTCAAGGACCCAACAGTGGCAGCTTGGCAGGAGGTGGGATTTGAACCCTGGACCTTTTGGTCCATAGTCCAGTACTTTAACCGCTAGGCTATGACATGATATGACATATGTCATGTCTTTTTTTAATCTGCCTACAAATGTTAACAAGTCAGTTCGGCAACTTTGTGTCCTGCCTTTATGAAACAAAGTCCATAAAGATATGGTTTACCAGCTTGTACAGAGAGCTGACCTTAATTCCATCAGACACCATTGGGATGTCAATGTCTTAAACCTTTCAGTCCTGTCAATGCCAGATGGAGTCATGCTACAAAATCTGTTGTCAGAATAACCTGTGGTAATATTTTAGACATCAAGTACATGATAGTCTTGCTTACTTAAATCACCACATTTAGCTGTCAGTGATGCACTAAGTATCTAATTATAATTGTAATTATTGCACAAAAATAAATTTTGCTTCATTCAAATAAATTCAGGACTGAAATGATTAAAGTAATCAGCAAATCATAGCAGGCTGACAACACAGGCAAAACACTGAATGGAATGGGAAGGCATGAACTGAATACTAGACAGATGAACATCAAAAAGTAGTGTACCAAGACGTTACATATTTTTGGCATTGATGGAACTTAATAAGCAGTAGATCCTTTTCCCAGCCGTAGTAGTGTTTGGCTGTTCATGTCAGGGTTGAAAGAATTGTTTTAGTTCTTAATAAACCAATATAAACCATGTTTTTATTCCTACTTATGTGTTGCCAAGTTGGTGTTGGCTGATTGTGCTAAAGGATGAGCTGACTTTTCTTTCCTCAAACATAGTAAATAATGTATTCCAAAGATAATCCATATTAGAAGATAATGTGTCTTAAGTAAATTGTGAAAGCAGTTCTCATTTGCATAATTTAATTGCATATTTTTCATGCTGCATTATTTCAGTGACTAAAACTGAGATGGCTCTCTGTATAGCCCATGGTGCACAACTTAGGTTCTACAATGCCGCTGCACCCTACCCAGGAAGGGCAGGAAGCAAGCCATTTGAAGACCGGCATAATCATTGGCTTACAATTTACTGACTGATCACTTTATTAGGTACAGCACGTTGTTTCTACACTAACTGTTCATTTTATCAGTTCCACTTACCATATAGATGCACATTGTAGTTGTACAATTACAGCCTGTAGTCCATCTGTTTCTCTACATACTTTGTTCGTTCCCCTTTACTCTGTTCTGTAATGGTCAGGACCTCCACAGATGAGTATGTTAGTTATTTTCTAATCCTTCATAAGTGCTCACATGATGCTGCCTGCAGGATATTGGTGGCTGGACATTTTTGGTTGATGGCTATTTTCAGTCCAGCAGTGACACTGAGGTGTTTAAAAACTCCAGCAGCACTGCTGTGTCTGATGCACTTCTAACAGCATGACACAAACTAACACAGCAGCACCACATCAGTGTCACTGCAGTGCTGAGAATGATGCACCACCCAAATAGTACCTGATCTGTGGGGTCCTGACCATAAGAGGACAGAGTAAAGAACACTAAAAACATATGTAGAGAAACAGTGGAACTGATAAAATGGACAATTAATGTAGAAACAAGGAGGTATATCTAATAAAGTGATCAGTGAGTGTATAATTCTGCTTGTAGTCTAAAGATGGTGACACTGTATCTTGTGTGAGCTGTAATGCATGTGATATAACATTCCCATCTCAGTTGCATCCTGCAATCATTGTGTCTCACAGAATCCTGTTGCTTAAGTTTGTAGAAGAGCCCTAGGCCTGGTTCCAGCTACTCTTCTATCTATGTGAAAGGCCTGATTAAAATAATGAACACTCACGTTTTTTTTTTTCTTGTTTTTTTCTGTTCCCTCTTCTCCTCCTCCTATTTTGTTCAAAGAGTGCTTTGTCCTCCTGTGCAACCTACTTGAAATTACGCCCGGAAAGTTGATGCCATGTGATTGTTATCGGCAGGCCCCAGAATTGTGTTGTTCCTCCATTTTGAAATTTCGGCTGCATGCTGCTTATTAGAAATCAGATATGTTCTGATTATCTGATTTATCTTTATTCTTTTTTAATAAAAGTGAGTAACCCCCTTTTCTGTAACCTCCTATATCTCTCATCTGTTTAATATATATCCCAGTTGAGCAATGTTGAAATGACTAGATGAATCAGATATTGCTATCCTGACAGGTACTTATTATTACAGGCTGTGCAGCAAGGCTGAGCTAGTCTGGGCTCTGTTATCCCAGTACATTTACTTGCACTTAATAATCAGATAACTGCAGATTTTGTCAGTAATCAACAAGTATACATGTACTTGAGTAATAAGGTAATGGTAAACCTCCAGGTTTACATGACTCGGGCAATAATCGGATTTCTACTTTGCAACCAGCCGATAATCTCATATAAATGTGACATAAACTTAGTATAATATTAAATAATTATTTATTTTCTTGGGTATATACTGTGTTTTAGTCTCCACAAGAGTTTGATAACTGTTTTACTGCCTTTAATTCCATGGCGAATTTAATTCAGGGGTTGTCAGACACAGTGAGGAAAAACCTCAAGTCAATGAAAAAAAAAAAAAAGGAGGCCAAAAAGGCCAAGTTGTTAAAAATACGCGGACCTGGCAATCGTGGGGAAACACTCGTGCACATGCGCAGACTGAAAACACCGATCATATTCGGGTAACTGGTATACATGCAATGCGTAATCCCATTACTGGGGTAAAATCCAGTTTTCTTTATTGGATTTCTTAATCTGATTTCTAGATCAGAGTATGCTGCTTACATAACAATTTGAATAATCAGATAACTTTAGAAATCCAACTGTAATCGGATTATTAAGTGCACATGTACTCATATGTTGCATAGAATTGCCTCAACTATAGAGCATTTGAAATGATAATCTCTCACCCACTGGGTGAACATGTATTGTTTTCATTCCATTATCAAGACTTCTTCACAGGGTGTGACAGTGAACATCTTGTCTGCTGTATACTGTAATTATGCTGTCATTTAATGAATAATTCTGCTATACAATGTCTTTTAACTCTATCCAATCTTTAACATTTGCGTTTCGTTTTTCTCATAGTTTTTCCTTGCCACTGTTGCCTTTGGTTGCTCATTTGGGTTATGAACTCGTCTCGACTTTTTGGTCAAGCTGTCAATTTGTGATAATGTCTGTTGCCTCACCCATTTTAATCCCACTATACCTGGTCAAGGCCATGACTGTGCCGGTGCCTATCCAAGAGAGACGGGCATAAATGTGTCCTAGATGGGAGTCCAATCCATTGCACACTCCCTCCAACACACTCTTAGTAGAACTCGTTTGATGACACCCAAACAGAATGAAACACCACTGGAACTCGAAGCCAGGTCATTGATGGGCTAGTCAACTAGGGCCATATCTGTTATTAACAGTTCTTTATATATCCATTTTTGTACTTCAACTTCCATTTAATGAAGCTTATTTTGATGCCAGACAGCAAGGGGCTTCAACAACCGTGTATCAGATTGTGCTGTTGAATCTGCAAACAGAACAGAAAGTGAAATGCAGAAGCAAAAGTAATATGTTTAATCTATTTTTTAATGGCCTCTACAATTTAAATGGGCATGAGTCATCATTCACTGAATGTTCAGACCTCTTAATATGTTCAGAAGATTTCATAGATCAGGTTGATGTTTAAACTGTTTCCAGCTTGGTACAGTTTGGTACAGTCCTGTACAGCAGAAGTTTCCCAGTCTCAGATATGAAGGTTCAAACATGCATGTCCAATGCTCATGCAAGTAAGTAAACCTGTTCCTCTGGTACTCGGGGGTAGAGTAAAGGTTAGGCTTCTTAAAAATCTTGTTGATTAAAAGTAGACATGCACATAATTACTTTTTTAGCTACCACATTACTGTACAGTAGTCTATACATGTCACAGATTTTAGATGCAGACTTTTGATTTTAAATATAATAAAACAAAAAAAACCTGATGCATGGTTTGTGATAAAAATGTTAATGAAGCATTTGAGACGCATCTCGTCATGCCCAGATTTGCCACGGCTGAAGTCTGCTGAAAAACTAAAACGCGACAGAGACGTGTTGGCGCACACACGTTCCAAAAGACTTCCTTTTCACTACCTATGCACTCTGCATAAAAAATAGACCTGACTATTTTTTATTATTTGCAGTCTCTTTATTAGATTACAACCAGAAAATACAGGAAATGTATATGCAGTTAAAAAACCTGAACACTCAGACAAAACAGCTGTAGGCTACAGTGACAATTATTTAGTGTGCTTTATGTATATGAAGCTATCATATGTTGCTATTGCTCAAGTGTAAGGAGCTACACTTGAGCAAGAGTGGCATCTGGCAGCTTCGTCTTCTTTTAGTTCCTAGCATTAAAAAAGTCACAGCAAGGGGAAAGGCTTTCTCATACATGGCCCCCCAACTATGGAATAAACGTCCCACTTTAGTTCAAGATTCAGACACTCTCCAAATTTTTAAGTCTAGGATAAAGACATACCTATTTACACAGGCTTTTGACTAGATTTAGACTGGGATGCATGGCTTGGGCCACTGGGGCCGGAGTCTGGAGTCATGTCTGGCCTGCCTGCCTTGTCCATTAGCCGGGAGTGTCGGGTGGTCGGTCTGGCTGAACTGGGCTTCGGTCCTCGTGATCTTGACTCGTGCATCCTTGCCTTAGAATAAGGGCAGAGCTGGGGGTTCATAGTCAAAGAGTCTTATGGTGATCAGAGACGTTGGGTTGCTGTCTTCTGCCTCCCATGGGGTTACCAATGTCTCATGTGATCCCTCTTGGCTGTGTTTTTCCTACCAGTTCTCCTCTTTCCTAGCTATGCTGCTATAGCTAATGCTGCCGGGGGGTCTCATGTCTACACTTGGCATCAGTGATTGTTAATAGACAACTGTGCTCTTAATCAATAACTAATTACATTTTCTGTTTTTCTCTCCAAGCTGTGTCCTGGCAGTTCCAGCCCCACACATGATGTTCACTCCGCTGTAAGCTCCACTCAACCATGCTTCCGTCATCAGCTCCAGTCCCCATCATACCCGGGCCAACTTGATTGCCGATGTGCATAACTTCAGAATTTTATTCGAACTTTGACTCCATGACTTTAGTTTCGCTCTTAGATTTTCATCTACGCCGCCCAAGGAGGTTGGGGTCCCTTTTTGAGTCCTGGTCCTCCACAAGTTTCTTCCTATACCACAACTCAGGGGAGTTTTTCCTTGACGCTGGCCGACCTTGTCGCCCTAGGCTGCTCAACTTGGGAATGGACGTAGTTTAATAGAAGATCATCTAAACTTGTAAAGTTTGCTTTGAGACAATTCTCCATTGTAAAAAGCACTATATAAATAGATCTGACTTGACTTGAAATAGATCTGACTCGTCGGGATGCAATTTGGACCCATCACAGTCCAAAGAAGCTTGATCTGGAATGTTTGTTTTGTTGGAAGAATACCAGCCAAGAAACCACTTTCTTGTTTGAAGGGGAACAGGATGAAAAGGCTAAAATATGCTAAAGCTCACAAAGACTGGATGGATGCTCGGGGGAATTATTATGGAGTGACAAATACAAGTTTGAAATTTTTGGGTCCAGTTGTTGCCAGTATTGGTATGTATGGACATTATACCATTGCTGTACATGGGAAATCATTTTAAGGTAATGTCTACTTTTTAATCTTCACTTGCTTAATGTTTGCTGTTGTGTATCTGTCTCTGAGATGCCATTCTCACTGTCACTGGCAACCTGTTATGTTGTATGTTTCTGGAACTGCTTTCTACAGCACACTGGCTGTAGCTGAATACATCAGTGCAAAACTTTTACTTTATACGGAGCCAATCCAAAGGGCTCTTTCTCTTCAAGTCATTGACTACCCATGTGTCCCTTGTAAAGTTGGATATGAATGTTTGGTTTGAGGTTTATATATGAGTTACTAAGTATAGCAATTTATAGAGACAACAGTTAGACCAATACAACTAATAACAATAGTAGCAGAATAGTTTAAATTGAATGGACATGGCCTCAGTTGTTGAGGCTCTGGACTACTAATCAGAGGGCATCTAGCATTGAGCCAATGAGCATAGCCCATGTCTAAACCTTTAAATACTTAGTGCAGGTGTAAATCAAGGTAAATGTAATTGATGATGACCAAGCAATACATTTTAATCAAACATATGATATGATTTCCAGGACCAAAGTATTGTCATTCCGTACTGATTTTCTCTCAGTAACTGAGTAGGCTCTCTCTGAAAGCAGGGAAGGAACCTAACAGACGTTATAGCAGACCTACTTTATGATAATTCATGTCCAATTTTCCATCATGCACAATTACCAGTGCTGTACAGTCAGGCCTTTCTAACCCTTCAGAGAAGTTGGAACAAACAGGTCTATGTAAAATATTATTGATTCATTCATTTTCTTATCTGCTTATCCTAGTCAGGGTCATGGAAGAACCGGTGCCTAACCGGCGACACGGCGCAAGGCAGGAACAACCCTAGACAGGGTGCCAATCCATCGTAGGGCACATACTCTCACATACTCATACACACCTTAAGGGGCACTTTGGAAACACCAATCAATCTAGTACACATGTTTGGAATGTGGGAGGAAACCAGAGTACCCGGAGAAAACTCACGCGAACATGGGAGGAACATGTAAACTCCTCACAGGCGGGGCCCGGGATCGAACCGGGGATCTCGGAGCTGTGAGGCGACAGTGCCAACCACTGCACTGCTGTGCCCCACACAAAATATTATATACATATTTATTTCAAGAATAAAGAAAAGTAAATATCAACCAATTCAAAATGCAACTCTGTGTTGCATTAGTTGCTATACGATGGACATTATATATATATATATATATATATATATATATATATATATATATATACTAAAGACGCGTAAACAGGCTAATGCTAACATACAAAGGGCTAACAAACCAGACATTAACACACCTTGCTGTACAAACAAGAAACACTACACATAAATAACGTAAGACAAGGACACACTAGGGCAAAAAGACAAACCAGGCAGGGTAAGAGGAGAGCAGACAGGAGAAGAACAGGAGCCAAGGCAAACCACTGTGAGTAAAGGAAATGCAAGGCAAAGAGGTGCACAGGGAACAGTGGTATTTATAGAAAAGACCAGTAGGTGGCTACAGCCCCACCTGCTGTAGAGGAAGAAAAGGGTTTGTCCGAGTGATGCTAGCTGGAAGGCTTGCAACATTGTGACAGTGCCTGCATGCCTTCTGTTTCGATAATGTGAATTCTACTAACAACCAGACCAATCAGATTTATGATTTTCATTATGGGGCTGGTCCACAGGTGTCTAACCCCTTCTCAGAAGGTAATATTCATTATTTATACTGTCTATACACATGTGAATTTGATCGTCAAATGGCAACTGTCAAGGAAACTTGCAATAATTTAGCAATATCAGCCAAGTCTACCTACAAAGTAATAGACCATTTTTTAGGCAAAGCAGTGGAGGATGGAATTGATCTTCAAATAAGGTTTGGTATGTCCTTAATGTTTGACTGCCCTGGTGTGCTTTCTTATGTATACTGTATACATAGGAAATGAGTGATCCTACTTTGTTCAACGGTTGTACTTATAGGGTTCATAGATTGTTTTCAATTATACCACAGCTGGTTCCAACCCCGCAATCTGATTGGCTGAGAGACGTTGGCTAATGGCACTCTGACCGATGCTCTAGAAGTATTACTCCGCGGCATACACATGTAACCTAGCAACGACGCCAGGCCTAAACACCAGCAACGTTATAATTACACAAAATAAAACACGTGCCTTAGACCGCAGCACACCCGTGCCATTTTATCACGTTAAAGCTCTTGGGTATTATTGCTTAAACATATTACACAGAAATTTAAGCTGTTAAAATTAGGAAGACCTTGTTGTGCTCTTTTCTACATGCTACATTTTGTCATTTGTAGTTGTCTTTGTGGGATGTTGATCTGTATGTTGAAATCAAATCCATGCAATAATTTAACAATAATTTTACAATAATCCAAACAAACCTCAGTTGATGTGGCCATATTACTGTGCCTTAACAATGTGTGTGAGTTCTGGTGGTGGGGAGGTGGGGCAGGGGGGTAGCAGAAGGGGTACCCACTGCATGCACTGCACGCCACTAATAATTCCAACATGAAATGTTTCAGTGGCATGGACAGAAAATTGTTAGGTCTGACCCTATATCAGGCCAGCACTAGCCCCACGAAGACCAGTTACAAATTATTATAAAAATATATTTCACTTAAGCTTGTTAATTCCTTAACGAATTTTAGGAGATTGCATGAGCAGTGGGGGGAGGTTAATGATGGTATAATGCTAATGACAGACATAAGTACCAAACTATTTGAAACCCCTTGTTCTGCCAAACAGCATAGAGAATTATTCTAATAAAAATGAGTCATTTTCTTATTAAGCAATTATAAAACATTTACAGACTTGTAACAGACACCTTTAAGCAGGAACACCATGAGAATGGAGCCTGGATGTGGAACATTTTAAACCGCTGACAAATTAGTCTATTCATATGAAGAGCCAGCTATTGAAGGAGGAGAACTTATGTATAAAATTAGGGGTTTGGACAAATGTGGCACGTTCATGGAATATAACTAGAGCAGGCTAATTTAGCTAAACTCGAAATTGTTACTCATTTCCAGAACCACTCTATTAAAGTCCATTAAAATGCTGGGTCTGCAGTGAATAAGGAGAAGTCGGTTTTGGTGGACAGGCCTTAGAATACCCATTTGCTCAAAATGTCCATTTACTAAAACACAGTAATTGTGTTAACCTGTTTTCTTAAGAGCAATTGCAATGTGCGCGGACACAAATATGAATTCACTTATGGTAAATTTGGTTTGGGTGGGTGCGACTCGTTTCCAGACACTGAGGAGACGGGCTGAGAAGAATGGTGATGTGTGCCTGTGGAAAGGTGTGATGTACTGGACATGACATGGACCAAAACTCACAGACAGGGCGTTTAATAGTGACAGGTTGTTGTACCAGGTTGATTTCCAAATTATACCATATATTAAACTAGAATAAGGCTGCTATTCAGAGAACTATATTTATCTTTTCATATAGGCAGGCTGCATGCAAGGGCATGTTCAGATTAGGCACGGGCCAGTATGAACACATTAAATAGTGACATTAAGTGCTTGAAGTAGGCGGGTGAATGAAATGACTCAGTTTGACTCCCTGAAAACCTTTCCATACACCAGAGCTCCAGATTCATCCCTTGAGACTTGTATTTCTGCTGTAGCAAAGGTGTGTGTGTGTGTGTGTGTGTGTGTGTGTGTGTGTGCGCCTGCCTGCCTACACACTTCACAGGTTTTGGACAAAGCTCAGCTGACCAAAGCTATGACAGAACATACAATCCAAAAACCCACACATTTTCAGATGGGAACGGTATGTGAACAAAGCCTAAAATTACATAGTTACACACCTCTGCTGGAACTTTTCTCAGCATCTGTTGTAGGTGTGAGAAGTTTTTTTATTGGACTCTTTATTAAGCAAGTATATCATGCTAACAACATCCCAAACACACACCTGAACCATTGTGACAGAATGACAGGGAAAGGTCAGATTTCGTCACCTCCAAGGATTAGTGTTGATGCCTTTGGGAATATCTCAAAATGTCTGTAATTATACATTTTATTTACATTTACAGCATTTAGCAGGCGCCCTTATCCAGAGGTACAACAATAACATACAACTGATATACCCACAATCCAAGCAATTGTGGGTTAAGGTCCTTGCTCAATGACCCAACAGTGGCAGCTTGGCAGAGGTGGGATTTGAACCCTGGACCTTCTGATCCATAGTCCAGTACCTTAACCGCTAGGCTACCACAGTCCCACAATTATGCCACAAGCCCAAATCAGAAAAAGATGGGATTGCATGGAAAATGCAAATAAAAATATTTGCAGTGTTCCTTACATTTCCTTTTACTTTTATTTCATAGCAGACCGTATGAACCCAAGATGTTTCATATTTATTTTTTTCTCTGGTCAACTATTTCGTTTGTTAAGAAACATTCATTCTTGCAATTCAGGCCTGCAACACATTCCAAAAAAAGTTGGGACAAGGGGAACTTGGGGCTATTAATGAGGTAAAAAATTAATAATAATAATTATGATGTGATTTCAAACAGGTGATGTCAGCAGGTGAATTGTAATCATGATTTGGTTCAAAAGCAGTATCCACAAAAGGCCAAACTGAACACCTGTGATCTCCAGTCCCTCAGACGGCACTGCATCCAGAACCATCAATCATTCAATAACTAATATAACCACATGGTCAAGGTATTACTTTAGCAAACCTTTGTGACACACTACAATAGAGAGTTAATTTCACAAATGCCGCTTAAAACTTTCCTGTGTAAAAAAAGGAAGCCTCGTGTTAACAAAATGTTACTGTGCAAAAAAAAAGAAGCCTTATGTTAACCTTATAGAGAAGCGCCATCAAATTCTCTGGGGTCTAATGGACCATCACACAGTGGAAACGTGTATTGTGGTCAGACAAATCGGTATTCCAGATTTTTTTTGGAAGAAATGGACCATCCAGAATATTATCAGAAACAAGTCCAAAAACCAGACTCTGTCGTGATATGGGGTTGGGTCAGTGCCCTTGGCAAAGGTCATTTGCACTTCTGTGATGGCAGCATTAATGCAGAAAAGTACACTGAGATTTTAGACCAACATAGAGCCTTCAAGGTGCGATCTTTTCCAGGGATGTCCATGCATTTTTAGACACTACAAAGCAAAACATGCCAAATCAGAAAAAGTTAGGAGTGAAATGTGTAAATCCTTTCCAGTATTTCTTTGAGGAAATTAGTTTTTAAACATTTCAATAATTTCCTTGTACATTTATTGGCAAACTGGAGATTCTCTGCCCATCTTTACTCCTCAAAGACTCAGCCCTTTGTCTACCATGTTATGTTTTGCAGGCCTGAAATGCAGGAATGGATGTCTATTAACAAACGAAATGGCAAACATGAATTACAGTATCTTGGGTTCATAATGTATGAAAGTATAAAATAATAAATTATGAAATAAAAGTCATAGTAAGTGTAAGAAACACTGCTTTTTATGTTTGTTTGTGTATCTCTTAATTGTCAAGTGAATCAGATGGAGTTTATGATGCTCTGCAATGATTTGGTTTAGTTTGTTTTGCCTTAGGGAAGAGTCAGCGTGTAGTCTTTGAGGAAATGGTTTGTTTAAATTATGCAAATAATTTAGCGGGAAAATGTCAAGGATTATGTTCCGATGACAAGGCCATAAACAACAAAAACCAAAAACTCAAATATTAATATATCATTAATATAATGTTTTTCACTACAAGTCATATCAGCAAAACAATATTTGGTATGTTCACCCTTTTGCCGAGTGTGTGGACTTCTCATTGTGTGTGAGTTTACTCTGGATAATCTGGTTTCTTCCCATGTTCCAAAGACATGCATTAGGTTAATTGGTCATTCTAAATTGGCCAATGAGTAGTGTGTTGATGTAGCCTTGTGTCTGTTATGAATATAGCCTTTGATGCAGGTTTAATTAAAGATTTCTGATATGTTTGGGCCATTATCGTGCTGCAGTATGAATCCGTTTCAAAGCAAAGATTCAGTTAAGCCTTTACACTAATGGTCTCAGACTTTTGGCTCCCACTAAATTGACTCATTGACCCCATTTTCCAGCTATGAATGACCAGTGTAGTCAAAAATGAAAAGTACAATAGTTTATATGTTTTCAGTTTAGGCAGACTTGGATAAAGATCAGTTCCCCTCTAGACGGGTCATCAATGATAAGTTACTACCATAGGACCACCACTATCCCTAGCCCTTTGTCAGTGGTCGCTTTTACAGCTTAATTCTTAAAAAATCCCAGGAACATTACTATTACACTTACTGCTTCTCTTCCAGCATCTCATATTAACATGCCAGTGTCACTGATAATCCTGTGATGATCTTACCATTGATGGACAGGTAGAGCGTAGCTGACAAATTAGGCAACACATGGGTTACAGTTACTGTCCATGCCTACATATGATAAGTGTACCTGATAAAATGAGCAACGTATCTTTGGCTACACTGTTCCACAATGCAAAAAAACCCTCTTCCTTTTTCACCTCTTAATTCCTGGGAAATTAATGAGATGAACCATGGTCTCTTGTCTGGTTCATTTTAAAGAGAGAAGTGAGAGGGAATTGTGGTGCAGTCTAGAGAACACCGAGAAGACATTGATTGTAAACAAACATGTCTGAGGAGGTGAATCGGGAGACAGAAGTGATAGTCTGCATTGCCATCGTTGTACTGCTGATGCCTTTTCTGTGGTGGTGCAATCAGGTGACCTAGGTGGATGAAGTCATAGTTTCGCAACATGCTTCAGCATGCCACTGATCTGATCGTTTTCCCTCTTCTAACAACTATAATAGTGAAGAAAGTTGTCACAGAGCAATGATTCATATTTGGTTTACAATTTGAGCTGTACAGCAGCGGAACTGAATTTTGGCGAGATTGTATTTCACTTGTTCATGGCAGCCCGATTGGAGCTGATTTAGTTCAAATAATTAAAAAAAACAACAACTCTGCTACTTGTATCTGGTGTGTGGGACTTCTGAGGATGGTCTAGACATGTGTGCACACATGCATCTGTCTAACTCTGTTGCCAGATATTAAGAGTGCATGAGTCAGTGAGATCTAATTGCATAGCTGTCTTTCCCATTCAACCTTCTACTCAGGAAACATCTGGTCTCATACGGTAGCAACAAACTCATGAGACAAAGGAAGAGGATTGGCAGAGGTGGGCAGCAGAGTTGCCGAAAAAAATTATTACTCAAGTAGAATAAAAAACAAGTGTGTTCTATTTTAAAACAAGATGTGGTGATGATGAGCAGCCCAGATTTGGGCCACTTTCTGCAGTGTGTATGTGTATGAGTCTTTGAGGAGTGAAAATGGCCAGAGGACCTCCAGTTTATCAGCAACTGTGTTAGAAAATGATGCACCTCAAAGAAAGATTGGAAGGAATTTACATATTTCAGTCCTAACTTTTTCTGATTTGTGTTGTTGAGAAATGCACGGACGTCCCTGGAAAAGATGTCGTATTGAAGGCAGCTTATGTTGCTCTAAAATCTCAGTGTACTTTTCTACATTAATGCTGCCGTCACAGAAGTGAAAATGACTTTTGCCAAGGGCACTGACACAACCCCATACCATGACAGAGCCTGGTTTTTGGACTTGGATGGTCCATTTCGTCTTTGGACGAGCAAACACAGCATTTCTTTTTTCCAAAAAAGATCTGAAATACTGATGATCTGACCACAGTACACATTTCCACTGTGTGATGGTCCATCCCAGGTACCTATCAACTCAGAGAAGTCGATGCCACTTCTGGACATGGTAAACATAAGGCTTCTGTTTTGCACAGTAATGTTTTAAGTGGCGTTTGTGAATGTAACTCTGTATTGTAGTGATTGATAAAGGTGATTCTATCAGTCGTTGATGAATGACAGTTCTTGATGCAGTGCCGTCTAAGGGATTGGAGATCATGCCACCTCAGTGCAATTGGACACTGTGCTGTGGACCAAATACAAAAAGGACCATCCAGCCCAATAGCCAGGGTCTGTCATTGTATAGGGTTGTGTCAGTGCCCTTGGCAAAGGTCATTTACACTTCTTAATGGCAGCATTAATACAGGAACATGCATTGAGATTTTGAAGCTACAAGTGCTGCCTTCAAGACTTTATTCTTTCCAGGGAGGACAATGCAAAACCATATGCTGCTGAGGATGGTTATGAGTGCTGGACTGGTCTGCCTGCAGATGCTCCGTGTGCTACATATGATCCAGGTTCGGTTTACTCTCCATGCTCACTGATACCCATTAAGGGCACTTCCTTACTTAGCTGTCAAGCCATGTTTTACCCAAATGCTTGATCTTTGTTAAAGGATAATCTCAATGTGTGTTATTCAGGATGTTAATGATCAAGCTGAGCTTAAAGCTATTTCTGCTATTCTGTCAGAGCAGAGTAGGAAAAGTTCAGCAGTTTTTAAACTGTAATGACTTTTGTTTGTAGTCATGCTGCAGTCATTTCTCACATAGCTTTGATCGGCTGACACGTCTGGTGCTATTGTCAAATACATGACAAAAATTTGTTCCTAGTTAGAGCTGCAAAATTAATTGTATTTTTAATTTTTATTAATTACAATTTTCAATTTTTATTCTGCTCTGCTCCAAGTAATCATTTGATTAATTATTTGCAATATGTGTTTCTGTTTAGGATTTGGTAGGCTTACAGTACATATTGTGAAAAAAAAAACAACTTCAAGAAGCTATTTTGGTCCTACGTAATGATAAATGTGATAATCAGGATTTCAATACTGAGCAAAAGGACTTCAATTGCTATTATTTAATAAACTATTTTAGCTGTTACTCTGCTGTCCTAGTCTGTATGTTATTGCAGTTTTGCTGTTGTTAAAGGGACTTATTTGACCTCTTTTACTTCTTTAAATTCGTCTTCATTTCATCTTTTTCTGATCCTGATTTGACAGAGAATATTTGCCCTTTATTAAAACTGAAAGTCATATGACAAGGAATGTTATTTGATACAATTGTAAAAAAATTGTTGCTTTAATAACTTTAGTAGTTACTACAAACATTCACACTTTGTCATTACATTACTTGAACTGTAAGCCTCAAATATCAGAGTGTGTAGAATAAAGTGATCAGTGAGTTTGTGTATATATAGACAGATGAGAGCTGGCAATTTTTTCCAATCTTCTATTATCCAATTTTGCTGAGCCCATGCAAATTGTAGCCTCAGTTGCCTTTCATTAGCTGACAGGAATGGTGTCGGTGTGGTCTTCTGCTGCTGTAGCCCATCTGCTTCAAGGTTCAACATGTTGTGCATTCACAGATGCTCTTCTTCATACCTGGGTGGTGATAAGTGTTTATTTGAGATACTGATGCCTTTATTTCAGCTCAAACCAGTGTGGCCATTCTCCTCTGACCTTAACATTAACAGAAGCATTAACAAAGCATTTTCACCCAGACAGCCGCTGCTCACTGGATATTTTTGTTTTTTCTGATGTAAACCCTAGAGATGGCTGTGCATGAAAATCCCAGTAGATCAGCAGTTTGTCACTTAAATCACCTTTCTTTCAAATTCTGATGCTCAGTTTGAACTTCAGCAGGTCTTCTTCACCATGTATACATGCCCATGTATTAACAATATAAACATGTTTTTATGTTTAACTCCACACTTATTACCCAAAAATGTTGAACTTGCTTATCCCCCTGCATTCCCAAAGGCAAATGTGAGTACTTTTAGATCAGGTGCTTTTAGATACAGTTCTGCTTACTATGGTGGTGTTTGTTTAATTGTTATGCTGCAACTAGAGTACAGTTGAGTCCACCAACACAGACTCTTCCTGGCACTACCAAGGCTGTGTGTGGCCTGACCTGACCTGACCTGGCTGGAGGTCTAAGCCAAGATAGCCAGATGGTGTTTTTTAGGCTTAAGACTGTGACAGACATGCAACACACATACACACAGCTCCAGGATTACTGCTTAGTCCTGGGATTATCTGCTTTCCACACCCATCTAGTCAATCCTGCACCTGCATAGCAGCAGAGCCTTTACAAGCACCTTACATAGAAATGCAACACCGATCCACACAATTTACGTTACACTTTCACGTTTCTTTTAACTCTCCACCAATACAAGCCCAAATCAGAAAAACTTGGGATGGTATGGGAAATGCAAATAAAAATATGTGCAGTGTTGAGTCGACATATCTGTGGTTCATACTGTCTACAATGAAATAAAAGTTCAAGTAAATGTAAAACACTCTTTTTTTTGCATTTTCCATACTGTTCCAACTTTTTCGTATTTGGTGTTGTAAACATCCCTTACAAATAATGGATGCTCTAATCCTATTTCTTCTATTTTGATCTGATTGTGATATCAGAGATTGAAGTATTGAATGGGAGTATACTGCTCCATGGGAACCAAGTCAACAGTTCTGATGCATTATAAAGTTATGCAAAACATTCACAGCTGGAGAATCTGTGTTCTGTATTCATATGCAAGATCTGAAATGTCACATTCACTCACCATTTAACACTGGGTAGGGCTTTCCTGTTGTAGACCATCCACCTCAAGGTGTGTTGTGCATTCTGAGATGCCTTTATGCTCACCACATTTGTATAGAGTGGTAACCTGAGTTACCGTAGCCCTTCTGTCAGGTCAAACCAGTCTGGCTGTTCTCTGTTCACCTTTCCCATCTACCAGGTGTTTCCTTTCCCAGAACTGCATGGTTTTTGTTTTTCATTAATATATGCAGCATCCTTCTGAGTAACCTCTAGAGACTCGTTGCGTGAAAATCCCAGGAGATCATCAGTTATAGAAATACTCAAACCAGGCTGCCTGGCACCTACAATCATGCCGTGGTCAAAATCAATTAGATCACATTTTTTCCCCTTTGTGATGGTTGATGTGAACATTACCTGGTGCTGCTGGCCCATATCTGCATGAGTTTAATGCATTGCACTGCTGCCACACGATTGGACAATTAGATAATTGTTTGAATAATGTACAGGTGTTCCTAATAAAGTACAGTGCCGTGCAAAAGTTTTAAGCTACCATTAGATTAGAAATACCATAGGTTTAGCAATATGTAGTTTTACCGTATGTAATTATTTCTCAGCGTCTTTATTAGAATACAATCAGACAATAGAGGAAATTTGTATGCAGTATTAAAAAAATGAAATAAATCAGAAAACAGCTTCTATGGGCTACAGTGGCAAGTATTTAGTGTGGCCTCCCCTTACACTTCATCAGGATGCCAAGTTGAGTCCAAACAAGCATGATGAGGAAGGATTTTTTTGGAAGGGGTAGCAGCCGAGAAACCACTTTTGTATATATGTTTTATATGGTCATTATACCATCGCTTAAACAACAAATCTAATGGTGGCCGAAGACTTTTGCTCGGTACTCTATAAGTGCCACATAAAATATGACAATGGACCAGATCAGAAATTGTCTATTCTGATCAGATACCAGCCTGCTAAGTGCTTTCTCACAATATAATGCATAACTGTATGCATAAATGCATAACTACAAAACTACACACATTTTAAAGTGTGCAGTAGGCGTTATGCTGCAGCTTAGTGTGTGTTTGCCCAAGGCACAAAGAGGGAAGTGTACATTACTGCTGAGGCAGGGTGAAAGGGCCACTCAGCAGGTGAGGTGACTTGTTTTTCGGGTTCAATCTCATTCTTTTCTGTCACTTCAGCTCTGTTAGGAAACAATCTTGCACCATCACCGAAAGTGTGAGCTAGTGAGCGAGACGGATTTTTTCTGAAATGTCTGACGTTGTATCATCAGCTGATACAAATCTTATCTGTCCTACAACTTCCTCTATAAAAAAGAAAAACAAAACAAGTTCAAAGTGTCAGGTGAACATTGCTTAATCATACACACAAAAGATGTCTCCCATAGATATTAATGGACTGTTATCTATCTTCTCTATCTTCAAGATCTAGTTTATAGGTCTTCAGTATGAGTTTAATGTTTTCTTGCTCTGGTGAAATGTGGCCATATATCCAACATTTCTGCCCTTTCTTATTACATTTAGGCTAATTTGCTTAAGTTTGGAATTTCCTAAGGCGCCTACAATACAGATCTGCAGGTTAACCACAGCTATGCTTTCCCACCAGTGCTAGGTAGTCACACCTAATAAAGATTTTCTGCCATGATGTCATCTGCCTATGCTGACAAACATCTCAGCTACATGTAGACTCCCAGCTACCGGCAGAGCAACAACAAAGAGTCTCAATCTTGCTTTACAATCACGATGACTTCATACGGTCCCAGCTTGCCTGTCAGGTTTAATGTGAACTTGCACTGTAACTAGCAGGAGATATGGAAAGGGGAGGAAGATTTACAACGAGATAAAGCCGATCAAATGATCAGATGTTTTTATGAGGCAATGATAGGCATCCATCAGGGTCAGAAACTGAACTGAGGTCATCTGAACCCTGTGTGAATATCTGTGCTCTAAATCAGAGGATATGGTGATGTTTGTGTATAAATTTCGTTGTATGTGTGGGCTAGCAGCATTGTAGCTCCGTACTGGCTGGACCGTGGGAGCTTGGCAAGACTCATCAAGCTATAGTTTACAGTTCTGTTAAAATAAGCTGGCATTAGCCTGCCATTATGTGTGTAGCGGTTGGTACAGTAGAAGCAACAGGATGCCGCAGCAAGAACATCTAAACATATACATGCTCCCTCTTAGTATATACTTCATACCCGGGTGCTTGAAAGTCTGTGAACGCTTTAGGATTGTCCATATCTCTGCGTAAGTATGTGCTAAAATGTCATCAGATTTTCACACGTCCTTAAAGTAGATAAAGAACCCAGTTAAACAAATGAGACAAAGATTGTAATTGATCCTTGTTTTACTGGAAGCCCAAATCAGAAAAAAGGTGGGATGGTATGGAAAATGCAAATAAAAATATATGCAGTGTTCTGTGCATTTCTTTTGACTTTTATTTCCTTTCAGGCGGTATGAACCCCAGATATTTCATATTTCTTCTGGTTAACTTCATTTCATTTTTTAGTTAATATCCATTCCTGCATCTCAGGCCTGCAACACATTCCAAAAAAAGTTGGGGCAATTTAGGACTAGTAATGAGGTAAAAAAAAAACTAACTGATGTGATTTTCAGTCTTTTTTTTTTTTTAAGTCTGTTTTTAAACAGTTCAATAATTTTCTCACACATTTGTTGATAAACTGGAGATACCTCATTACTAGCCCTAAATTGTCCCAACTTTTTTTGGAATGTGTTGCAGGCCTGAGATGCAGGAATGGATGTTTATTAACAAATGTAATGAGGTTGACCAGAAAAAACACGAGACATCTTGGGTTCATACTGTCTGCAATGAAATAAAAGTCCAACTTTTTCTGATTTGGGGTTATATATGATGCTTTGCTTTCAGTATCTGGTGTTGACCCCCTTTGTGTCATGAACTGTGACTAAACATTTTCAGTATCAGTCCTGCACATCAGCTTGACTGAAGTTTAGCTCATTAATCCATATAGAACAACTTTAAGCCTGGGATGTTTTTGGGTTTCCTCACATGAACCGCTCCCTTTAGGTCCTTGCACAACATTTCTGTTGGCTTGAACTATTTTGTTTTGTAGATGGCCCATTGCTGGCACTAATAATTGTGTAAAAGTTACTGATGCAGCCAAAAAGTGTTGATACTCCTGGGCTTGTCTCTGCAGCATGCACACCTACAAGGTTTAATCTGTTGGAGGCACAAGATGAGAATTCAGCCAGATATTTTTTCTTTTATATTGTGCTTGGACTCTTTCCCTGAGATGGTTTCCCCGTTGTCATACTCGTGCCCTCTGCTATCTCAATTGTCTACTGCTTGACCATGAAGCACGATTTCAACCATCTCTGCTATCTCACTTATTGTCTTTTGTGAAAGTCTTTGAATACGAGAAACTGTTCAGTGATCTCCCAGTCATCTGTTTCTTTGTTATAGCTCACTCATTTTATAAGCACATCAGTCTGCTCTGTATAGCAAATGTCTGACATTGCATGACAGATGATTGTATAATGAATAGCATCTTCCCTTTCCTTCCCTTTCCTTCCCTTTCCTGCAACTGTCAATGTCACTAAATGTCATTATATATTGTTGCAAATCTTCCAATCCAAGTAGCAGTCTCTTTGAGCCTTATTCCTCTCGTGGCTTTATCAAACATGTGATGCCACTTCACACCGGACATTTATATTCATGTTGATCGTTCATTGCTCTAACGGAAGGTCTTTTTCGTTTGGGGGAGAAAGTATAGACGGGATGCAATATAGCGCACTAGTATTTTGCTATGAATTACCCACTCTGTCTTCACCTTTTCTCTACCATTATCTACCTCATTATACTGCAAGTGTTCTGGGAATGTCTGTCCCTCTGAATTTTGTGCCATTTTTAGGTCTTTATCTCTTGTGGCCAATTTCCTAACAATAGTTTCCCTGTCCATATTAGTTATTTTTACTGGCCAAAAACCTGGGTCATCTGAATCTTCCTCTTCCTATGAATCTCTTCCACATAACTCGCCATCTACAGCTTGTTTTTCTAAATCCTCATTTTGTCTGTCTCTCTCATTTGCCTTATCCTCATCCTCTGCAGTGGTACTGCCAGTAATGTCTTTCAGCATTTCCTCCATTTCCACACTCCTGTAGAAATTGAAGAGGGTCCTGGCTCTGATTGTCCATGACACATATCATAACATATCCTGTAATACAGCACAGTTTGTCATAACATCATAACGTTTCAGTTACTACCACTCTGTTGGCTTAAATCAACTGCATGTACCATGGGGAAAAAACCAACAATTCTGAATCCTGCAGTCCCAAACTGCTACCCATTGCCTACATAAGCAGCTGCATAATTAGGTCTGATTCTAAATGTCATCAAATATTATTAGTTAGATTATTCCGATGTTCTAGTGTATGTGGCCACTGACTAAAGCAGCTCAGAGCAATTGTGGGTTAAGGATCTTGCTCAAGGACCCAACAGTGACAGCTTGGCAGACGTGGGATTTGAACCCTGGACCTTCTGGTCCATAGTCCAGTACCTTACCCGCTAGGCTACCACAGTCCTGGTACAGAACCAATTACAGAACTTACAGAACCAATTAACTCTCAAAATTCTGCTAAAAATATCCAAGACAAATATATAACTTTGGTGAATCATTATGTAACATACTATACTAATAATATCTGTATTCGAAATGGCATGCTACATACTACTCGTGTGTATGCGACCAAAGTGAAGATCTGTAGTGCCCTAGGTTGTATTGGGGTATGTTCTCATCAGAATGAGGCTAATAAAGTTAAAAAAGATAAGTTTGAGATAAATTTGGTAGTGTAGTATGACAGAACTTTACTCTACTGGATGCTACATTCAGGGGGCAGTATGCAATATACAGTACATACTAGTGTAGTATGCAGTATAGCAGTGTGCCATTTCGAATACAGTCTAAGTTTGACAACATCATTACAGAAACATGACTTTAGTTGATAGCTAGCTAGCTATTATAAATAATAGCCAGATGCTTCAAAATGATCTACAATTAGCATGCTAATTCCTCTATGTACTACCAAATGCTGTAAAATGGACACCCGCTAACCTACAATTGCAAATTGGCTACCATGTGTGTATCATTACTATAAACATGAACATGACAACATGAACTTGAACACTTACAAACTAAATAATAATAGTAATTAAACTTAATTCTTATCATTCAAAAGGATTTTAGGGATTTTAATTTAATTGTTAAACAAATGCTGTCTGGATGTTTACTTTTTTTTGCCAAAAACAAGAATAGAAAAATAAACTATTTTATATGTACAGTATACTTAAGTACATTGTAAAACAAAATCCTTAATGTAAAGTTTCTTAAAGTAGTTTAAAGTTGACATTGAGATATAATATCCAGCTTCATTTCTTCACTGACTGTGTGATACTAGCTTCCACAACGTCTCGATATTTAGTGGAATCCATTCTTCTCTTTATCCACACAATACTTACAGTGCAACTGGCTACCATAAAACCTTAACGCATCATAAATCCACCCCCATACTTAACAGTTGACAAGATTTAAAGAAGTTTCTTTAAAAGCTCTTTTTTTCCCAAATAGAAATGGATTTTATTCATATTTAGTCAAACTTTATTCATTCAGTCTTTTTGTTTTCCTTTCATACAGATCAACCAAAGTTCCCTGCAGTGCTGTGAAGGTTTTGCTTTACATGCTTGACCAATCTGCAAGTTGTTCTATTAGAGAGATTAATACTTATTAATAATTATTAATGCTTTCATTTGACTTGTTTCCATTACTCTTCATTTACATTTCTTAATGACAGTTCACAGTAATTTTCAGATCCTCTGTTAGAGGAGCCCATAGCTGTAGGGCATCCTAAGAGGCTCGAAGGGTCATAGAATGGTTGAATTTTGGAATTGTCTACCTCATTTGGACTATGGCCTAACAAGTCAATTAAGATCAGATAACTTAGAAAAACACTATAGTATCCATATAGGTGACCGAATTTTGGACATGCCAAATGTAATGTGTTGTTTTTGTCTAGCAAAAAATCAGCAAGAATCAGTAATGACATATTATAATTTTCATAAAATGTGTCAGTTTATACTTGGCTCCAGACGATGTGTAAATGTCTTTTGCCTCAACATAATCAACATAACACAACTTGACCAGGGTTTACAAAAATGTTTATGTAACATGGCTTTTTTGTTCCTGAAATGAATGTGTCATACTAAGGTAGGACTTACTTGAAATATATCATCTGTGAGTGCCAGGGTCTTATTAGAAAAACACTTTTAAGAAACAAACTTCTTATTTATTGTGATGATACACAGAGTCCATTTTATGAACACGGTACATAATGTACGAGAGAAAATGGAGAATAATCAACTCAGCAACAAACCTGGCTGAGTACTGTGCACTGCCTGCTTCTTTCTCTCCTTCTGTGAACCCAGCCAAAACAGCTTCCCTTCACTCCAAAATCAACTCATGCATCTCCGATTCAAGGAAATTATTCTCTACCTTCTCTTCTTTACTCAGCCCCACTTACAGTGGGGCAAAAAAAGTATTTAGTCAGCCACTGATTGTGCAAGTTCTCCTATGTAGAAACATGAAAGAGGTCTGTAATTTTCATCATAGGTACACTTCAACTATGAGAGACAAAATGAGAAAAAAATTTCAGGAAATCACATTGTAGGATTTTGTATGTATTTAATTGTAAATCATGGTGAAAAATAAGTATTTGGTCACCCACAAACAAGCAAGATTTCTGGCTCTCACAGACCTGTAACTTCTTCTTTAAGAAGCTCTTCTGTCCTCCACTTGATTACCTGTTAATGTAACCTGTATTAATGGCACCTGTGTGACCTTGTTATCTGTATAAAAGACACCTGTCCACAGCCTGAGCTGTCGAAGGACACCAGGAAGAAAATTGTAGTCCTGCACCAGGCTGGGAAGAGTGAATCTACAATAGGCAAGCAGGTTGGTGTGAATAAATCAACTGTGGGAGCAATTGTAAGAAAATGCAAGACATACAAAACCATTGATAATCTCCCTCGATCTGGGGCCCCACGAAAGATCTCATGAGAACAAAAATGATCATGAGAATGGTGAGCAAAAATCCCAGAACTTCACGGGGAGACCTGATGAGTGACCTGCAGAGAGCTGGGACCAAAGTAACAAAGGCTACCATTATTAACACACTACGCCGAGAGGGATTCAGATCCTGCAGTGCCAGGAGTGTCCCCCTACTTAAGCCAGTACATGTTCAGTGTCTGAAGTTTGCCAGAAAGCATATGGATGATCCAGAAGAGGACTGGAAGAATATCATGTGGTCAGATGAAACCAAAATAAAACTTGTTGGTAAAAACTGAACTCATCGTGTTTGGACGAAGAAGAATGCTGAGTTGCATCCCAAGAACACCATACCTACTGTGAAGCAGGGGGTGGAAACATCATGCTTTGGGGCTGTTTTTTTGCAAAGGGGATAGGATGACTGATCCGTGTTAAGGGAAGAATGAACGGGGCCATGTATCGTGAGATTATTAGCCAAAACCTCTTTCCATCAGTGAGAGCATTGTAGATGGAACGTGGCTGGGTCTTCCATCATGACAATGATCCCAAACACACCGATTGGGCAATGAAGGAGTGGCTCAGTAAAAAGCATTTCCAGCGACAGCCCCAAAACATCACTGCTCTAGAGGAGATCTGCATGGAGGAATGGGCCAAAATACCAGCTACAGTGTGTAGACCTGGTGAAGACTTACAGGAAATGTTTGACCTCTGTCATTGCCAACAAAGGTTATGTTACAAAGTATTGAGTTGAACTTTTGTTATTGACCAAATACTTATTTTCCACCATAATTCACAATTAAATTCTTTAAAAATCCTACAATGTGATTTCCTGGATTTTTTTTTCTCATTTTGTCTCTCATAGCTGAAGTGTACCTATGATGAAAATTACAGACCTCTCTCATCTTTCTAACCAGTGGCTGACCAAATACTTTTTTGCCCCACTGCATGTACTCTTACAGCTGAGGATCTCATGATCCCTTTTGCACAAAAGTTAACCAACATTCAGTCATCCTTCTGTAACCGAGCCAATGGTGGAGCAATTCCGTCCTAATTGCTCAACTTTCTTAACATTAGAACCACTTTGATGAATGGCAACACTAACGACCACACCAACACCAAGTCATCTGACGACCTATACACTGGATCCATTACCATCCACGCATCCACCATCCAGGCAATTGCTTGTAATCTTGAACTATATCCCACCACAAGGGTCGACACATCACTGACATCCAGCCTGGTTTCTTATACAGTGGTACCTCGGTTCTCGTTGTTAATTCATGCCAGAAGGTTTGTTGAGAATCCAAAACGAGTGGAAAAAGAATACGAAGCAAATATATCCCATATCCCAAGTAATGATAAGTAAGTTAATGTTTAAAGCACTTACAGTAACCTACAGTTGGCCAAAATCATTAACACAAAGCTTATTTTATAATAAAGTGCTGAAAAACCGCATGTAATTTTGTGAGTAATGGATTGAATGTGAAAAGTAAAAGCAAAACCCTTACTCTAACTGCTCAGCCTGTGTTCTGGAGCATTCCATTCTTGTTTTGCTTTGTAGACTTATTTGCACTAAGAATACAGCACTATAGATGTAAAATAATGCAAAACTCAAAAAAAAATAGCAGAGATGTTCTCTGAGCAAGGGCTATTGTGAACCTGAATCGCTGGGTACTGAATCATGACTCATGAATCGTGAATCATGAATCGGCTCATGAACCTGTTTTGGCTGAAACAAGTCTTGTGGCTTGATTCATACAAGTTTAAGCCCTGAGTATTGAGAAAACGATGAGAACTGAGACAAACTTAACTAGTCAAAATGTGTTGAGAACCGAATTCAATGAGTTCCGAGGTGGTCGAAAACCGAGCTACCACTGTATCTTCAAGATGGCTTGAGTTGCAAATTTTACTGAAGAAGTCATCGCTCAACCCAGCTGACATGTCCAAATACCAACCTGTTTCCCACTGACAATTCCTGTCCAAAACCCTGTTCTCCTTTTTTCTCTAAAACAGCCTTCTTGATACCAGCCAGTCTGGTTACAAGGTGGGTCATTCTATAGAAAGGACTTCTTAGATCCAAAGAAAACTCCATGACTTCAGTACTTATCCTTCTGGATCTGTCTGCTGTGTTTGACACTGTGACTCATCAGATACTCATCTCTGTACTTGCTAACAGGGGAAAATTATGGGCCAGGTGCTTGGTGTGATTTTGGACAACGGCCTCATTTTTCCAACAACATCACATCATTCGTTAGGTCTTGCAGTTATCTTCTGCACAACATTAGAAGAATATACAGTGGTACCTTGGTTCTCGACCACTTCGGATCTTGTTGAATTCGGTTCTCAACACATTTTGCCCGGAAAAATTTGTCTCGGTTCTCATCGGTTGCTCGGTACTCGGCGCACTTACTTAAACTTGTATAAGTGAAGCCGCGCGACTCATTTCAGCCAAAACTCCATTCATGATTCAGTATTTCTCCATGAAGAGCTCCGCTATTTTCAACATATTTTTCTTTATTTTTACATCTACAGTACTGTATTCGTAGTGGCTCCATGGGTCCTAAAAGGGGTTGTATTGACTGCCAATGGAAAGGGAAACAAGAAATGAATGCTCCAGAAGACATATAAGGTCTGCAATTCATATTAGCAATACAGTAAGTGTTGCATTTACTTTTGACTTTCAATCCCTTACTAACTAAATTACCTGGGATTTTTCAACACTCTTATATAATAAGCTTTGTCTTAATGATTTTGATCAACTCTAAGTTAATGTAAGTGTTATCATAATATCCTTTCCATATCTGCACTATTATACAGTATAGACTGCTCTACCGAACACTCATTAAACTCCTCAGTTCATGATGCATTTAAATTGATGGATTTGTTGGAACATATCCCCATTGTAAATCTGGAAGCACCTGTACAATACAACTCCATTAATGCATATAATTCCTTATATAGTGTGGATTTTCTGGGGGTCTGGCATGGAGTCATTCTATTTACATTATTCCCTATGGGAAAATTTGATGCCGTTATCGACTCTCAACAGACCTTCTGGAACGAATTACCGTCACGAACCGAGGTACCACTTTATTCTTTTCTTTCCATTTCCAAGATTGATAACTGCAATGTTTTGCTTGCTGGTTTCATTGCTCCACTATAGAGCATTCACAGCCTACCAAAGATGTGACTCTGTTACTGAGATCGTCTCACTGCCTTATTGTTGCAGCCAGGATCCAGTTTAAAACTCTGGCTTTTCAGGCCTCAGAGTTCTGCTCCACATTATGCATATTGCTTGGTTCAGAACTACACACCTGCATGCAAACCCAGGAGTTCAGCTTCAGGGAGCCTGGTACAGCATTCTCTGAGATCGAGCCATACCTAAATCCCAGTGTTGCAGTGTCCTGGCTCCTCATTGGAGAAATGAGCTTTCGACACCAGTGCCAATGACCCAGTGTCTATTTTCCTTTGGAGTGGCTTGTTAGTTGCTGAGTAGCATTAGTTTCTTGTCTAACTGGTCATGAATCCTTGTAGCTCGAGTACCTGCATCATGGCACCTTCAAATGTTTGCACGTTTTTTTTTTTAGATCAGAGCCCCTGCCAATTGACTCAATAATTATGAATGGCAGTGTGGTCACAGCAGGGTAAGAGTGATGAGAACGGAGCATGGGTGGGATGTGATGGGTGGCGAAAAGCGTTCACCCTTTTAATGCACGATGTCTATTCACTAAAGAAAGTGCAGAGATGTTCGATTTATGCTGTATACACTAGGCCAGCTTTGCCATGCGAATGAAGTGCTTGCCAAGCGCCTGGGCATGTCTGAACACAGAGTTTGTTCGGGCCCTTGAGCTCTCTACAAGTCTTGTGAAAGAGCAGGCTGAGTGCAACTAATCATAGGTATTATTCTCAGATAATCACTCCATCGCAAAGCCTTGTGGGTAAGAATGGCAATAGTGGCTTTGGAAACAATGATGTCATGGGGCCGGGAGGAGAGGGAATCTATAGCCGCTCACTGGGTTCGAGTAAGGGCTGATAGGAAGTATGATAAGGAGTCAGTGGGAGTGGCAAAATAGGTTGTTGTGGATGCTGCTTTGTTTGTTTTCGAACCCTTTATTGAAGTGCAGAACAGTGCATGTATGCCAGACATGTGTGCCCCTTGCGGCTTCGTAAAGGTACATACTTTATCTCCTATCACTCACCTCCTGCTGTCTCTGTTCCCCCTATCCAAAGCCCCTTTTGCTACCCCTTGGCAGGCACGTAGCCACCCAGCTGCCCGCGTGTGCAGCCATCCTCGACATGTTCCTCCTGGGCGTACTTCCAACTTTTATCCAGGGCTTTGCAAACTAACTGGCCCAAACCTAGAAATACACACTTGATGTTGTAATTTTCCACTAACTACATAGCCATAGAACGTGTGGAAAAGTGCAGGGGTAGCACCCTCACCTGAGGGGATGCTGGTCAAAGGAGGAGGATAGCAATTTTAGAAGTAGTAGAACAGGAATACATCTGTATTTGGATTACTTAAAAATTAAACCGTTCTCCACGCACTTTTTGGCCTGTTTGTCATCACTCTTGCGTGAATGCCGTGTTTATGTTTCACGAATAACAAAATAACTGCATTTTCAATTCATGTTCATTCCACAGCCCTCATCATTTATGGCAAAAGCAATACGTGCGTACCCAGTACGTATTAGGTCCAAGTTGGTTTTGATATTTTACACTGACTGATGATATGTCTGTCTGTTTACAAAAATTGATTTAGTTACACCACATATCCTGCCACCTTTCATGGATTAAAACATGGATGAATCTCATCAAATGTGGAGTGCCTGGAAAATGAAGATTAATAGCTAAGAAAAGACTGCTCGGTTGCTCTCTTCTAATCTTCTGTTTACTATCCAACCAGTTGGCAGGGACGTTGTGCAATTTTCTTTGCGTGAAGCTTACAGCAGTCTTAAAGAAAAAGAAACCGGTGCATGTCTGCTCCTTTTCCTTTCACTGGTAGTTTTGCAGTTGTAAACTAGGTAGGAATGATTAGGAGAATCACTCCGAGCTCAGACTGATTTTGTATTAAAAAGCGTAAGATGCACAGGAGTGGGTAAGGACTGCGGTGCTTTCTTGAGGTGAAAACCAGGGTGCCTAGGAAGGCATGCTGGATATGGACTAGGCCCAAGCACCTGGTACATGTTAGCATGCTTGTCTGGAGAACAGACCCACTCTGAGAGAGCTTCTTTAGCAGGCTTGAGTGAAGCCACACGTTTTTTTAATACCTTTCAGTAGGTACAGGATAGAAGTGGCTTCCTTTTTCTGGTTTCGGGTTGGTACCTTGTGAATCTCTTTTCCACTCAATATGTAATCCTGGATGGGCACAGACTAGGTGACAACCCACAACAGTTATCTGTCTGGATGGATGGTATGTTTCTCTTTCTCCATCAGACACCCGCAAACCTAAAAACGATCGCACGGGTTTCTGGGACTCTGGCTCACCTACTCGCTGAGGCCTCAATTTTTGCTTCTCTGATCCATCCTGAGCGAGAAACCACAGAAGCAAAGCACTGCCTGAGCTTCCTAGACAGGCCTCACAGGCCACTACAGAATATTGAGGTCATGGCATTGTGCCTAAGGCAACAATGGCATGTTGTATGGGAACTGTCTCTCCCTCGCTTCTACTGTGTAACGTCGGAATTACTTACTTGAACGGTCTTGAAGTTTGTCTTTAAGAAATATCGTTTAACCTGTAGCTCTTTTTGTTTCCAACACTTAATCTTTACATTCTCAAGAGTCTACCTAAATTTCCTAAAATGGCTAATAATTCCTTACATTTGTAAAATAATATTTACATGTATTGCTTTGGCAGACTCTGGCATATACAGCTGAAGCAAGATATGAGCACTAAGGATTTTGCTCAAAGACAAACAGTGGCAAACGCTGAATTCAGTGCCTTCCCATCACTAACTGATCGCTGACTCAGCACTGCAGCTAACTGGGCCTCATTCGTTTTCTGTCTTTTTTTTAACGTTTTAAACTGACTAGTGACTTAAAGTGTGACTGAGGGTCTGGCTTATAGCACCTCATTATCTCTTATGCTCTCTGGCATGGAGAAAGGCCATACACATGTGGTATTTCTATCATGAGACAATACTCCACAGCATCCAGCACTGGAGGGCGGCTTACATCACTTTCCACATGTGACACATCATTCACTCTCTTGAATATGTCCATTTTCTTTTTCGCACACACTCCATCCATACTGACAGATGGGTCTGCAGTCAGTCTCTCAGTCTGCACAACCCAATATGGGCCAGGGTGCAGGTACACAGGAAGGTCCTGGGGTAGGATTAAAAAATGTTAAAATACAATACAATATCCTTATTTAATGACAGAGATATGGTTTTGCAGAAGACCTGAGGTACTACTAAAATACTTGTGTGTTGTAGTGCTGCTCTCTGGGCTTTCTTCAATTATGTTGTGAATGTTGGATCATTTTGATCATGACTCTGCTGACCAAACATGTTAATTATTTTAGTGTTAATTACATGTTTTCTACACTGGGAACCAGATAACCTCACATAACTAAATATTACTTGTACTTCATTCAGGGTGATTTGATATGTGATTTGGTGCAGTTATAACAATCAGCTTAAAAAATCTATTGGTATTTAGATGGGGAAATGACAATGTCCACAAACAGTGGGACTTCGCATACATGTGCAATAGATTTTGCCCCTTTATGGCTAGACACATTGAGTTCCTCTCCACAATACCTGCATCAGGTGTTTACATTATCACCAGGGTCCATGTAGAAGATCTGCTTCATTAAACAACATTCTCAAAAGCTTTGTTCCTAAGTGCGTTATAATTTTTGTGCAGATTGATTTATTATTCTTCTGACTGGCTCTAGGAACCTGGAGCAAATAATACATGTCCAGTGATTCGTTCAGCATTATTCATGCAGTGTTTTACAAACTCAAAAGCATGTCTCTGAGATTAACTGGCTTATCTTCAAAGGAAAGTACAGTTTCTGTCACTGACATGTCGTGTTCAAAGCAAACAAACAGTCTCGAGTCCCTACTGTGTGCATATTGCACATAAACATGCGGCTGGTTCGCACTTTAAACCGTAGTCCCCAGTCAAGAGGCTTGTAGTTGCGACACCCAGCGCGCAAAGGGGTGGCAGTTTTAAAGGCTTCTGTTTTGTGGGTGTAATTATTTATTTCGATAGTGGAGACTTCCTGTTTTAAAAGGTATCGTGTTTCTGTCTCGAACAAACAGCTTCTTGTCTCCTGCTGCAGATTACCTGTGCCAGAATCATGAGGGCTGCTCCTTTCTCGTCTGTTTGTCAGCTCGGAGATCGCAGTTCAAATGGAGGACAGTGTTGATATACATGTCATTGATATCTGAGCATATCCACCACTGAAGTGCATGGCACCATAGCAGGAGGAAACTTTTTTAAACTCTCATTGTATCTTCTCTCTGTCTCTATAAGATATGCAAATTCATTGCATCGGGACTTTTAAACAAAAGCATGTGTCATCAGGGGGTTGAATGGAGGGCATCACACCTTTCCCTGCATGTGTGGTTGCACACTGCAATCTTGCATATTTGATTTATCTGTAATGATAGTTCCAGACTATGACTATTACTGTATTACTACCCTCAAGATGGCAGTCAGGACAGTGAATGTGATCTTTCTCTAACGTTTGACATCTAGAAAGTCTAAAGTTTCTAGACTACTTGTTCTACTGGGACACAGCTGTAGCCCTCCAATTAGGCATATGGGCACAACTGTGCATAAAAGGTATGTTAAGTGATACTAAAGTGGGTGTTTCTCTGATTAAGACTAAATATTTTTTATTAATTGCATTAACTAAACATATAGCTATAAGCTATCATTACCTTGTATGCAGCGTGGTTGTCTGGCTGTGGATGTCCAATGCCCATAAACCGAAAAAAAACTGACTCTTGACTGAGAGCATTCAAGCTGTTGGAAAGATGCTGAGGCATTATGGGAAATGTAGTGCCTGTAGTTCTGCTCAGCAATCCAGGATAAAACTGACTTTTTACCCCAGGTACTTTTAGTGGGGAACAGCAACAATTTCCTGGGGCAGCCACCCCAGTAACGTGGGTCTAATGATGCCTCCGCTAGGAACTTTTAATCATTATCGCTGCACACAGTACTGTATAAAAAGCTTAATGTAGTACTTCATTTTGTCTGTCTGTAAAAAGCCTAACATTATGTATTATGCATATCATTGTTCATGCTGACGTGACCTGGATTGGCAGGGCCACACATACTATATGTATCCGCTGTAAAGCATGAGAACCAAGGGTTAATGTCTAAAACTAGCTAATTGGCTAAAGTGCTATTGAATGCCTGTAGCCTAATTCTTCTACAGGCTTATGGAGGTTAATAACACACTGGTATTCAAACAGACTCCTACAGTATATGCTGCAGTAGGAATACACATTGGACAGTCAAATCAAGTCAATAAAGATTTATTTCGATAACGCTTTTTAAAGTAGCTTTACAATTTTAGATTATCTTCTAATATCTAGGGCCATTCCCAAAGTGAGCAAGCCTACGGTGAAAGTGGCAAGGAAAAACTCGATAAACTTTATGAGGAAGAAACCTTGGGAGGACCAAGGCTCAAAAAGGGGGTCTATCCTCCTTGGGTGGCTTAGATGATAAAAGTAAGAATTAAGCTAATTTATCTAGTCAAATAAGTCTGTAGTAATAGTTCAAAACAACAGAAGCTAAGTAAATAAAAATATTGAATAAAATAACATAAAAACCCCTCCCCAGCAATCAACACACCTGAGCGATCGCACTTGGGAGGCAAGAAGACAGCAACCCAACATCCCAGATCACCACACATCTCTTTGACTATGAACCCCCAGCTCTGGCCTTAGTTTAAGTATGTCTTTAGCCTAGACTTAAAAATTTGGACAGTGTCTGAATCTCAAACTAAATTGGGGAGTTTATTTTATAGCTGGGGGCCACATATGACAAAGCATTTCCCCCTGCTCTGACTTTTTAAATTCTAGGAACTAAAAGAAGTCCTGTTCGAAGTAGATGTGTTTTGTTACCAATGCAGAATCTACCTGGTACCCAGTGTAGAGATGACAGAACTGGACTGATATGATCCTATTCTGTCATTCAGTTCATCATAGGGCACTGCACACACCTACTACAGACAGTAACCAAAGGTGAGGATTAAACAAACTGGATCACTGGAGCTGTACAGCACCAACACTAGCTGCCACGACCACTATACTACCGACATCATAAAACAAATAGAACATAGCAGGCTACAATCCACACTTAAACATAATGTGATCTCACACAGTGATAAATGTTTTCATTTTCCAGTCTATGGCTAGTGTTTGCATTACACTTGGTACAAAAATATTGGAATCACAAAACTAACAATCACACACAAGAGTAAGAAATAAATTCTGCTTTGTATATGGGCACAGAAACCCCTCTTGCTCCTTGCCACGTTTGCAGCCCCGGTTAGTGAAATGCGAGGTTTTTCGTTATGTGCTGTTGAATGTCTGCCGTTGTTAATTCTGATATTCTGCTGAAACCGGAGAGCCAAACTCGGACACATGGTGTGGTTGTGTGTATTAACGTTGAAAGCATGCCATAGAGGGCATAGCAGCTGGACTTGGTTGACAGTGAGTGGTTTGTGTGTTTATTTGTATGTGTGCATGCCTGTGTGCGAGAGAGTGTGTGTATGCATGGCAGAGGAGTGGGTTCGAGCAGCTGCTGGCAGCACTTCACCCGACACTGCTTAATCTCAATGAATATTTTGACAATGGAGACTCATTGCACTGGGCTGTGTCTCCAAACTGGAGATGTGGATTTTGCAAATGTAACAATTCGAATGCAGCCCCATGAAATCAGTCTTTGTAAAATCTCCAAGCAGTGCTTACCAGACATTTTTCCTCATGGCATTCTAATTGATCGGGGTGTGAAAAGGATAAGTAAACCTGTTAAATGTAAGCTTTTGGTTAGATGGTCCTCTTGTATTGTAATACTCACCTTGGTAATTTTACCAATCAGTGACAATTTGCCCTACATGATGTTTTTTGATCACTTACTGTTAAGAGAGTCATTCCAAACAGTAACATCTGTGAAGGTCTACTGTAACATGGCAATAACTCATTGCAATACACATGCCTGTGCATCTATATGTGAATACACAATATGCATTAGTAATAAGACATCTACTGCAATACTTGGCAGTGGTGGCTCAGCGATTAAGCTAATGGACTGTTGACCCAGAAGTGTTCAATTCTCAGCACCGACAGCTGCCACTTTTATGACCTTTACCTCCAATTACTTGGGTTGTAGCTTGTAAGTTTTTCAGTTGTAGGTCAAAAAGATAAGAGTGGTTCTTGAAAATGCTCTTATTGTGCATTGTGATACGCAAGTTAATTCTACTTTACTATATATAGTACTTTTAACAATATACACTAGACAAGAAAAATGGACAAGAAAAAAAAAACAAGCTAAAATGAAGAATCAATGCTACACTGTTTGAGACTGGGCAACAAATTTTTTTAGACTTTGCATATACAAATATAATTCAAATTAAGCAATAATTGTGTAAAAACACATTCTTTTGTAAGATTAAATTGCTTAGATTAAACAACTAATGCTGCCACTAACAATGTAGGGGACTCTGGAACTTTAATAATATATAATCTACTACATATCCATACATATTCACAAACAGAGTGCACACTTTTCTTAACTGCTAAACATTTATGTTGTGTCCTGGATTCACTTTGTTAAAATGCTCTGTAGTGTTGGTGTCGGTGTCAGTGTTTTTGTAATTTACTGCTTTATTGAGGTTTCACACTTTCAACAGCTGGCCAGAATTGATGGTAAAATAAAAAGGATTAATGCCGCAGATGTTACAAATTTAAGCAAATTGCCTAAAGGTCAAAGAAACCAGTTATCATTAACTTTGTGTGTTTATATGCATTGTCTGGACAAAGTCATCAGGCTTTACGCCAGTCAGGTGACAGAAACCATAGTTATGATAGAGGAAACTTGGCCAAAATTGACCAGAACACAACAGAAGCGTTAGAACTAGCCAAGTGCTAATTCTGTTGGCCAGACAGAAATAAATTTAAATGACTGCAGGGATTGATTGAGGAAGTTGCTTTTTATTAACATATGAGTGAGAACATGTTTAAAAAGTGCTCTGTTTAGGGTACTATAAAATTATGGGCTTGGTGTTCCAATTCATTCAAATAGTAATTATTATAATCAATCATCAACCTGACAGTTATCTGCAGGTTTCTGGCACTTAAACTAAGAAGGCAAACATTGTTTCTTAATTGCTGGTGTTAAGCCTCAACATTTTGAGTAGAATATGAGTATATAAACAAAACTGTTACTAGCCTTCTGATCAGAATCCTTATCTTGTTAATAATAACGGTGAACAAGAATAATATTTAATAATTCTAATGATAAGAGTTAGTTCTGACCTTACAACCTAATTGCATAAGAAGAGCTGTGTCTGTTCAGAGTTCTGATATTTGTGATAACAGCAAAGCTTTTCGCACCAAAAAATGGTATCATTCTGCTGGTGTGTTGCCGAGCAAGGACAAGTTTTATGCACTCAAACACATGACATATATCAATAATGGACTAAATTCTATAATTGAATCCTTAATGAACTTTAGTTTTTGTCCTATTTTCTTTTCACCTTCATTTTTTGCACAGTGTTGGTCATTGGTACTGTTGCATAGCAACAACTCATTTGCTGTGGACTTACTTTTTGGCAGAAGGTGCTTTCGGGGCTTCTTTGATTTATTTTGTTTCTTTATTTTGAGAACTGTTGTATAAATCAATCCTGAGGATGTGTGTTATCACGAGTAACATCATGGCTGCGATTGTATACGGCACTCACCTTCTGCTCGTGCCTGCAACCAAATCACAGTCACACTCCCTCTTTTGTTCTATTGCTTAAATATATGACATTTACATAGTGCTTTCAAGGACCCAAAGTTGCTGGGTCGAACATGTAACGTCTAAAGGCCTTTTCACACCTACTCCGATTTTTATTTACAAAAACACGCATGCCATGTTTTGAAAAAGATCATACGCATATTAATGAAGTCCTTCATACCAAGTCCAAAACTGACAGACTGCGATGCTGCATCTTTTTTTATACAGTGACTGTTCTAATTTCTGCGTTGTTTGGCTGCGTTATAACCAGGCTGACCAATCAGAGCTCGATTGTCAGGCATCCTGCTAGTAGTAAGTCAAGAACCAGTTGTATTTTTGGTTCCACAATCAGGTCAGTCCTTATATTGCTACCCATGACTTGCACCAAAAATATATGAGGTGTGTCTGTGTTTACCAGTTCGAGCTCCGTGACTGGTAGCCCTGCACTGTGTCAGTCATAGCAGTTGGGGAAATAAAACTTATAGCAGGACTCCGGACAGAGCCTGGACTGAGTGCTGTGGCAGGCAAAATAAATATTTTGTCTCTGTTCGAGCTCGTGCTGTGCAAATGTGGCTACATAACGTGTTCATTCTCCGACAGAGCCGCCACAAAATCATCCATCATTCTGATGTGTCTGGGGTGTGGCGACACGACACCCATGCTTCCTCCTCCTAAACCGAGTACTGAGAAGGAGAAAATCAAGCATGGCTGGCTAAACAGAGAATACTAGCAAGAAGGTCATTATCAGTACTTTGTCATGGAAATGTTAGGCCTTAATTACTTGTCCTGCTCCTGTATGCATCTGGATGATGTAACAGTTTGTTCTGAATAGGCAGTACAAAGTGTGCGCCGCTGTTCTTGCAATATGACGCCAGTGCTCTTTAGGGGAGTGTGCACCTTACGCGTGTAGCAGCTGTATTTACAAGAGCCCACTGAGTGCCCCAAACATGTCCGGAGGCTTGCCGAGTCGAAGCCCTTTAATATCGCCTCTGCCGTTCGGTTGCCAATTTCGTTTTTCGGCCTTAACTGTAACCACATGGTCTCAACGTCATGTTTTCCAATGTAGCACATTTCTGAAAATAGGGAGTAAAGAAGAGCAGGCTAGGCTGATCCTCTAATCCTCTTTGCCCTATCTGATACAATATGGGGAGGGACCCATGAGATTGCCCAACCCATCAGAGTGATATAAATGTCAGTTAAAAATACAGATTCTCCTAGGGTACCTGGGTGCCTTGGGACAGATGTTCCATAAGCACTTACGCTTGTGTAAAACAGGCACGTACAACAGTTAGCACACACTGCCACGCTCTGATGTCACCCTCCAGCTCTTGGACACAACCACACTTTGAAAATCTTTATTTAATTCCTTGACGTCATTGGTTTTTTTCCTCTCATTTTGGTTCTGGTCACACTGTACTGTATCTATGCAAACAGCACACACTAATCTGAAAATCTGAGTCATGCAAATCATATGAGACGACAAACCTTGCTCTCTGAGGCAGAGAGAGGGACATAAGCTCGGGATTTGTCACTGTAGCAGGTTAGATTAATGTTTACCTCTTGAGCTCCCTGAAAAGGACGAGGAACTGGGGGCTGTCCCAGTATCCACTTCTGCTCGTAACAAGAGGTGGATGCTGGCAAAGAGAGAATTTGTCGAAAATCCAGCCCTTGAAAAGTGTTTAAATGTCATGTAAGTGGAGCATGTTCCCACACTGATGATGTTTGGGTGTTTGGAAAGTACTCTAAGATGGAAAAGAAGAAATGAAGATTAGAAGGTTGACAGCTTTGCTTGGGGTATATGACTTATTAATGGACTAATTAGGCTATCTGGACTGAATTGTTTTTCATGAGACATAGCAAGTTTGTTGATCTGCAGTAATAAGGATGAGCATAACAAAACATAAACAAGCTTGTGGGCTAAATTTCTTTCTATTGTGTGCACTACACTATGCAGTGTCGTTAAGTTATACCCTTTGTGATGAGCAAAACATAGTAAAGAAGATGCTACAGGTATGCAACCATTTAACCTCCATCCGATCAATGTCCATTCACTTTCACAGCTGAGGTCTTTAACATTATAATCAATTATAATAAGAAACAAAAATGACTCAAAATAGCAAAAACATTGTACAGCGATGTATGATGATAATGTACAGACAGAGTATTACTGTTGTTTTGTTGTACTCTAGTGCAGTGCATTTTGCTTCATCTGCCCAACTGGTCACACAAGCCAAGCATTAGTGCAGATTTATGAGCAAAGATGGGAGTTAGAGTTTAAGAGCAGCAGAAGTCCGTCAATCACTCAAAAGCTCACTGCCTCACCGGTCGAGCTTGTTGGCTCACATTTGGACTTGAGACTGTTCTAACTTGGTAGATGTGTTTAGAGGTTTTTTGTGCAAGTTACTCGTGTTTGTGTGGATGACATTCTGCTACTTTGTATCAAGCTGTAAATGGTATTTGTATACCCCCGTCCTATTGTAAGTAGTACTCTTTTGTTTGTCCCCCCATTAGCTATATATTTATTCTAACCTGTAACTACAGGTGGTGCTTGAAAGTTTGTAAAGCCTTTAGAGTGTTCTATATTTCTGCATAAATATTTTCACAAGTCCTAAAAGTAGATAAAGAGAACCCAGTTAAACAAACAAGACAACAATAGTACACTTTGTCATTTATTTATTGAAAAAAATTATCCAATATTACATATTAGTGAGTGGCAAAAGTATGTGAACCTCTTGGATTAGCAGTTAATTTGAAGGTGAAATTAGAGTCACTGGGATGACAGTCAGGTGTGAGTGGGCACCCTGTTTTATTTAAAGAACAGGGATCTATCAAAGTCTGCTCTTCACAGCACATGTTTGTGGAAGTGTGTCATGGTACGAACAAAGGGGATTTCTGAGGACCTCAGAGAAAGAGTTGTTGAAGCTCATCAGACTGGAAAAGGTTACAAAACCATCTCTAAAGAGTTTGGACTCCACCAATCCACCGTCAGACAGATTGTGTACAATGGAGGAAATTCAAGACCATTGTTACCCTCCCCAGGAGTGGTCGACCAACAAAGATCACTCCAAGAGCAAGGCGTGTAATAGTTGGCGAGGTCATAAAGGACCCCAGGGTAACTTCTAAGCAACTGAAGGCCTCTCTCACTATTGGCTAATGTTATTGTTCATGAGTCCACCATCAGAAGAACACTGAACAACAATGGTGCGCATGGCAGGGTTGCAAGGTGGAAACCACTGCTCTCCAAAAAGAACATTGCTGCTCGTCTGCAGTTTGCTAAAGATGACGTGGACAAGCCAGAAGGCTATGGGAAGACTTTTTTTGTGGACAGATGACACCAAAATAGTGTTAGAAAGGAAAGCTCTGCATTCCAGCATAAGAACCTTATCCCATGTGTGAAACATGGTGGTGGTAGTATCATGGTTTTGGTCTGTTTTGCTGCATCTTGACCAGGACAGCTTGCCATCGTTGATGGAACAATGAATTCTGAATTATATCAGATAATTCTAAAATATCAGCAAAATGTCAGGACATCTGTCCATGAACTGAATCTCAAGAGAAGGTGGGTCATGCAGCAAGACAACGACCCTAAGCAGACAAGTCGTTCTACCAAAGAATGGTTAAAGAAAAATGACATTGTGAGGAATGTGAGGAAACCCATCAACATCCCAGAGTTGAAGCTGTTCTGTACGGAGGAATGGGCTAAAATTCCTCCAAGCCGGTGTGCAGGACTGATCAACAGCTACAGCGTTTAGTTGCAGTTATTGTTGCATAGGGGGGTCACACCAGATACTGAAAGCAAAGGTTCAAATACTTTTGCCACTCACTAATATGTATTATTGGATAATTTTCCTCAATAAATAAATGACCATGTATAATAATTTGCCTCATTTGTATAACTGGGTTCTCTTTATCTGCTTTTAAGACTTGTGTGAAAATCTGATGATGTTTAGGTCATATTTATTCAGAAATATAGAAAATTCTGAAAAAATATTAAAGTTCACAACCTTTCAGCCATCCACTGTATATAAATTGATTCACAATTGTCTCACTGACTTTGTTTCGTCAAGCTGATCTCCCATGTTGTTTTATAATACTGTTTATCAATGCATTTTTGTCTTCTGTCATCAGTGGTGTCAATCAACATCATCAATCACTCGTGTTTTTTTTTTTTGTTTTGCTTCTTTTTTTTTTTTGTTTTTTTGCAGTGGTATCTCTGGTGCATTTACGTATCATTTACACAGAGTTTTCTTATAAAAAATATTCTTTATATTTACATTATAGAAGCCTACAAAAGACTGTCACTGTGGTATTGCCTGGTCAACTTCCATTTCGGTCAATATCATGTTTCACAGAAAGTGATGCGGACATTAAACAGGGCATACATGGATTTGGAAAGTGGTCACAATATTGTTTTAAAACATAATCAACTTTTTGAGTGGTTTTTGCAGCAGTCTAATAGTCAAAGCCAGATTTATTTCTATGGTGCTCGGATTTTTTAGAGTGAAGCATTGTCTCCAAAGCAGCTTGCAATTTTCTATTATCTAGGCCAAAGCCCTAACTAAGCAAGTTCTAGTGTGACAATGGCAAGGAAAAACTCCATAAAAATGTTTATACAGGAAGAAACCTTGGGAAGATTCAAAACTCAAATTCCTAGGTGTGTTTATATTGTAAGAATTAAACTAAGTTACCTAAGTTTTTTAAATAACTAAATACTAAGCCTACTAAAAAGTTTATAGTAATTGTTTTTAATAAGCATACGCTAAATAAAATAACATAGAGGCCATTATTTAAAAAAAACCCATAATTTTAAATTGAAATATAATATACTGGTATAGACTATGATAAACATAATACAATATTATGAAGAGTATAATACATTTATAATATTAAACAATAGCATATTAGAAAATAGTGGTATATAAATAAAAAATATATAATATGCTAGACCACCACCACAGTGTCCCATGGAGTCCTGGTGATGCCATCTGGAAGGTCAGGTTCAGGTATCAATATACAGTGTGAATATACAGTGACGTGATGGAGGTTTTGGTGCAATGGCTACTGGTAAATTAGGCATTTACTTTTTCTACATACCTTAATCCAAAGCAACTTCCAACTGAACGGAGCTGAGCACTTGAACTGTGTCAGCTTGGTGACTGAAGTTTGAACTCACAACCTTCCAATTGGTAAAGTCCTTTAACCAGCAAGCCCCACTGTTGTTATAGGCTCAATATTTGAATTCAATTACTAAATGTATTCAGTCACCTGCCTAGTTTTTGGCACTTAAATAGGAAAATGTTAGGTTTGATACACAGCTAGAGCTGTAACCCTGTGAGGCTTCAACCACTTTCACTCGAGACACTTTTCCACTTTACTGGGTAGGGCTTTTACTGTATGCGAATGCAGAGATGAAAGCTGAGTAATCTGACACAGCAATTTATCAAGTTGAGACAGTAGAATAGCCAAGTAATTACTGCACTGTTTTGACCAACAAGTTGTTGGTCTAGCTTATAACTACAGATCATATTATTGCATGTAATTATAGACAAGACAATTCATCATAAACATTCCTAAGTATATTAAGAGTTAACCAGACCTGCAAGACTTTGATTTACTGATAAGGCCAGAACATAGCTGATAAGACTCACCTGTCCTTTTTATGCTTCTGAATAAGATGCTCTGTTTAGCTGTAATGCAACTATGGAGGCGCTTTTCTGGGGAACAGGTTGAACAGTTGTTATCAAAATGGACGATGACCGGAGATTACCATAGTCACATAGTCTTTTTATGCTACTGCAATGTACAGTGTGGGGCAAGAAAGTATTTTAGTCAGTCACGATTTGTGCAAGTTTTCCGACCTTAGAAAGATGAGAGAGGTCTGTAATTTTCACCATAGGTACACTTCAACTATGAGAGACAAAATGAGAAAAATAAAAATCCAGGAAATCACATTGTAGGATTTTATTAAAAGAATTTAATTGTAAATCATGGTGGAAAATAAGTATTTGGTCACCCACAATCAAGCAAGATTTCTGGCTCGCACAGACCTGTAACTTCTTATTTAAGAAGCTCTTCTGTCCTCCACTCTTACCTGTATGAATGGCAACCTGTTTGATCTCATTATCTGTATAAAAGACCACCTGTCCACAGCCCTCAAACAGTCAGACTCCAATCTCAACCATAGCCAACCAAAGAGCTGTCGAATGACACCAGGAAGAAAATTGTAGACCTGCAGCAGGCTGGGAAGAGTGAATCCTACAATAGGCAAGCAGGTTGGTGTGAATAAATCAACTGTGGGAGCAATTGTAAGACATACAAGACCACCTGAAAATCTCCCTCGATCTGGGGCTCCAAAGCAAGATCCTCATCCTATGGGGTCAAAATGGTCATGGGGAGAACGGTGAGCAAAAAATCCCAGAACTACACAAAGGTAGCCTGACGAATGATGCCTGACCTGCATAGAGCTGGGACCAAAGTAACAAAGCTACTATCAGTAACACACTACGCCGAAAGGGACTCACATCCTGCAGTTGCCAGGCGTGTCCCCCTGCTTAAGCCAGTACATGTCCAGGCCCATCTGAAGTTTGCAGAAAAGCATATGGATTGATCCAGAAGAATATTGGGAGAATATCATGTGGTCAGATGAAACTAAAATAGAACTTTTTGGTAAAAACTGAACTTGCTGTGTTTGGGGAAGAAGAAAGCTGAGTTGCGCCATATCTACAGTTGAAGCATGGGGGTGGGACCCTCATGCTTTGGGGCTTTTTTTCCTGCAAAGGGGACAGGACAACTGATCCATGTTAAGGGAAGAATGAACGGGGCCCATGTATCGTGAGATTTTAAGCCAAAACCTCCTTCAAGTCAGTGAGGGCATTGAAGATGGAATGTGGCTGGGTCTTCCAGCATGACAATGAGCCCAAACACACCGACCGCTCAGGGGGCAACGAAGAAGTGGCTCCATAAAAAGCGTTTCAAGGTCCTGGAGTAGCCTAGCCAGTCTCCAGACCTCAACCCCATAGAGAATTTGTGGAGGAGTTGAAAGTCATGTTGTCCCAAAACATCACTGCTCTAGAGGAGATCTATCTGCATGGAGGAATGGGCCAAAATACCAGCTACAGTGTGTGCCTAAAACCTGGTGAGACTTACAGGAAATGTTTTGACCTCTTGTCATTGCCAACAAAGGTTATGTTAGGAATTATTGAGTTGAACTTTTGTTATTGACCAAATACTTATTTTCCACCATAATTTATAATTAAATTATTTTAAAAATCCTACAATGTCTTTCCCCCCCCCCCCTGGATTTTTCTTTTCTAACACTTTTTGTCTCTCATAGTTGAAGTGTGTACCTATGATGAAAATTTCAGACCTTTCTAAGTAGGAGAACTTGCACACAATCAGTGGACTGACCAAAACACTTTTTTTGCCCCACTGTAAATATAAAGGGTATTTTCACAGGAAAACTGCCTGCACTGTCAAATTGTTCAAAGACATGACAATGTACAGAAAACAAGCACACAGTAACAACTACACACGCTCTAGAACCAAAATAGAAATGTGCACGATGGAATATAAACATAATTAAACATACTCTCTGGCTGCACACAACCAAGAGGGAATGGGTTCACTTGAAGAAGCATTATTTAACAGAAACAGGCAATGCAATATCAACTTTTAATTCAATCTTAAAATTTCATGTGTCGTCTTGCCAGAAAAACAAATTTGCCACACCTAATAGTGTCTGTGCGCAACGCAGACCGTAACCTAGTTCCTACTTATGCAAGTAGTTAATGCACAGTAAATTCAATATTCATGAAAATTAAATAAAATAAAAATATGTAAACAGAACAGCCAGTCTTGACATAACTACTATAAGTATGGAACAGTGCAAACACATGCTAAACTTTTTTTAATGAAAGCACGCAGCTGTTCACGGGCGGTAGCCAGCATTCCAGCTTAAGAGAGAGAAGCAAGGTACGTATTTTCGCAGCGATCGTTGCATTTCATTATGACAAGCGCTAGTTGGAGAAACGGCCCAAGTGAACGAGGGGAGGCGCAGCCCACGTACATGGGGAACAGGCAAACAGGCGCGGCCGCAGGGGGCGTCTAGAGAGAGAGAGACCGGGGGGCAGACGGCAAAGAACGAAAAACACAAAGCCAGAAGGCCTGACAGCACGGAGCGATGTAGGAACAGGGCGAGAAGCGTAGAACAGAGGGAATATGTGTGAGGAGAGCGCGGGGGACATGAGAGAGAGAAGGCCCCGCCTCCCACAAGAGAGACCCACCACACCAGGTGACCACAGATGACCGGACGGCGCGAACAGGCGCTACGGAGGGCCGGAAGAGGTGGACAAAGCGGCGAGTCAGAAGTAGCGGACAGAAATTGAAATGTTTAAATCTGTCTTAATTTAACCAGCAAAAAGTGTATCCTCTCTGTAAAGCCACATAAGATGTTGTCCTATGGACCAATGGCAAGGGTTACCGAAGCAAAACAATGCATTGCTTGATTTAAATACTAAGTAATCACTTATTTGCATTTTACACACAGTTTGACTCAAAGTGCTTGCATTGTGCAACACTCCTGCTATAAGCTATCGGAAGGCATTGTGTGGGGTATGTTTATACAGAGCCTAAGCTCCTCATAGCATAACGTGTGATATGTTTTCTGGAAGGTGGTGTACGTGCAACAGGAAGTTACAGGCAAGGGTGGATTATGAAACTTGAGGCTGCTCTACCTGCTGGTGCATGTCCTGAGCGAGACAGAAGCGAGATCAGCGGGGAGGAATTCTGCCCTGACAAAGACCTGTCAGCACCTAGAGTTCCTATGGAAACCCAGGAATGTTTTCTTTAATAACAGGCCACTCTGAGAGCAGCATGCTCATCTATACTTACTAATCCTTTTAGACATCTGTCAGCCAACGTTTACCCCCCACACACGACTGCTGTTACAGTAGAGCTGTGACATACATGCATCCGCACAGACACCGGAAAGCCCGAGCGCTTCTTCCTCAGTGGAAAAAAAAGGAAAAAAAAAAGAGCCCGTAGCTGGAGGGGGATGATGACAACACAGTTCCAACTTGTTTAACCTCTCTCCCATTACTCTGATAAAACACTTGACACACTCCATTCGGAACTCGAGAGGAGACCGGGCAGCAAACAAATTAGCCCGTAGTTCTGAGGGGAGGGGGAAGGGGTTAGGTTTTGTGGCGCATGCATGCCATGCTATCTCATAGGCGAGATGGGATCTCTGGTTTAGACGGATGGAGAGGGCTATGCAGTTTTGCCTCGCTGATGCAGGATGATTACACTAAGTCCGGGAGCTGAGACATGCTTTGTTCTGCAGCCAGATTGCAGGGTCATCTGAGGCCTGGCAAAAACCCATATTCAGATTTCGCCTTTCTTAAGGCAAAGAGAAGGTATGTAAGAATTTGGAGTAATCTGTAGCAAAGATTTTTTACTTTTTGGCTTCCACTCCATTTTTGATTTTGACCCCAGTCACCTGTACACTTTTGCCCATTAATTCTGATGAGCTCATATATAATTACAAGAATCCTAAAATGTTTTATTTAGTAACCTTCTAAATATGTAGAAGGTTTTTTCATAAAATATGTAGTTCTTATTAATCTTTTATTGATCAGGGGTGCGATTCCTGATAATTAATCTTAGGCGTTTCACAGCTTTAAGGGCGACTTCGCTTTCACAGTGCCAGTTTTACAAGTTTTCCAATAGCTTTCTTAGTCTTAAAAATGATGACCGAGTTTTAAGTAGTTCTCTGTTGACTCCGCCTCGGTGTCTGCGCTGGAAAGGCACCACCCATCAAAAACTGATCACTGATTTACATACATTTTCCCATTATTATACCACAAAAGTATAATTAGGATTATAACTGCTTGCCTATTGTATTACATTACTATTGTATTACATAACTTAAATTACTAATATAAAAATGAATTGTTTCATTCATGTGAATGAAATGATTTAAACCCTGGAATAAAATTAGTAGTATTCGGGGCTGATCTCGGTCTTAAGACCAGTCTCATGACCATAAAACTTATTTGGACTCGGTCTCATCTCAGTCTCGAAGTAAGGTGACTCCACTGTGTCCAATGTGTCTGCCTGAGGTAATATTAATTATAAACATTTTTCTGTCGTTATTGAATACCAACAATTCAAACAGAATAAATCAGTCCTTTCTCTACATGCCTAAATCAAATCTGCACTCAGATTGGATAACAGGAGGAAAACAAGTTACTGCTCTTCTCATTCAGTATCCAATCAGTGAACTGGTTTTATTTTGAATAGCCTGGCATTACAACTTCGTGGGCAGTTTCTCCCGCTTTACTTTAACATGTCTTCAAAATCTGGAATTATTATTGTTATATTTTTGCATTTAATAATCAAAATGGATAGAATGGATGTTGTTGGCTGTATTCAGCTGAATTTATGTGGTGACTTTTGATTAAGTTTGATAGAAGAAGGGAAACTGAATCATCATCATCATCATTTGCTTCCAAAAGTTACATTGTCTTAGTTTGACTAAGACTTAAATATAATAAGATTTAATAATGATTTTAGGCTATATATAATTACATGTTTTATTTTACAAAATCTATGACGACATACAATATAATTTATTAATTACTATAAGTATACATATCTTATAATATATAATAATGGTAATATAATGTATATTTCATGTAAAGTGAATTCCAAACAAATGTTTTTTTCCATTTTCTTTTTTTCATTCCTGTTTGACGAAAAAAGTCTTAATCTGGTGCTAAACAGATGTTGTAGTTTGCTAAACATCATTTAATTGCAGTAATTCTAAAACTGGTGTACAATTACACAAACTTTTGACACATCTGGTGGGGTGGTATGGTGGTGCAGTGGTTAGCGCGGTTGCCTCACAGCTCCAGTTTCCCCGGTTCAATCCCAACCATGAACTCGGCCTGTGTAGAGTTTGCATGTTATGTCAAGTCAGATTTATTTCTATAGCACTTTTCACAATGGAGCATTGTCTCAAAGGAGCGTTATAATTTTACATTATCTTATAATCTGGTGCCATTCCCAAACTGAGCAAGACTAGGGCGGCAGTGGCAAGAAAAACTCAATGTTATAAGGAAGAAACCTTGAGAGGACCAAAACTCAAGAAGGGACCCATCCTCCTTGGGTGGCTTAGATGATAAATGTAAGAATGAAACTAATTCATCTGGTCAAATAAGTCTGTATTAATAATTTAAAAAACATAAACCAAGTAAATATTAACAGTTAAATAAAATATTGAATAAAATAATGTAAAAAATATGCATATCAGCATTATGTAGTCTGATACAGAGTCACTGTAGGATCTTGAACCCTCGACAGAAAAGTCCTGCTTGTCCTTCTGGTATTCACGTGGGTTTACCGTGGATCCACCAGACTCCTCCCACAGTCCAAAGACATGTATAGGTTATCCCAAATTTTCCCAGTGTTTGTGTGAATGACCAATTTTGATGCAACCTTGTGTCTGTCACGAATAGCCATTGGTGCCAAAAGTGACATGAATTAAATAAATAAACAAACAAACAGTCAACTGACACATCTGGTATAGATTGGTACAGGATGTCTCAGATCTGTTAGCATCTGATATGTTAGCATTAGCTCATTGTCATGCTAATCATGCGAACTTTTCTTCATTAGTAGTTGGCATTTCTGACTCAAGTCCTCGTCCTGCTACGTTTCTGGTTAAGGCTGTAAATGATATGTGCACCTCTGCCTGTAATGCTTTTGTCCCAGCATGGGAAAGACAGCACATCCCAGGGTGCTCTGTGCACTGAAAGCCCTGGTCGCTCTGCCTCCCTGACCTGCGTCTTTGTCCGTTCGTGAAGGGAGGGGAGCTCTCACAGCCTGATGGCATACTACAGGACCTTCACTGGCAAACAACGCACTCCAGAGGAACCAATACCATGGGAATCAAGCCTCCACAATTAAGCGCAATGGGCATTGTGCTGCAAAGCACTACTGCCATTCCCTAGACGGGAACAAGATAAGCTTTGTTCTGCTCGACGTAAAAACAAGTAAGAGATCGGTCAGATCTTTCTATGTTTCCCTCAGCACAGTCCTCTCATGCTGCTTCTATCGAAGCCTGAGCTAGGCTTACATGCATGAAGGTGTTGCAGTGAACTGAGCAGGCCTGGCAGCGTTTTGTGATTGATTGAATATGCAAGACAGTGCACAGGTCTAGCTCTAGGGATAATATGCATGCTGACATTCCTCTATAATCCAATAACTGGGTCATCCTCTACCACATTCTACAACTGCTCAGTGTTAATATTCATTAGTGTAGGAACGGGAAGGTGTCAAAGAGTAATCTGATAGCACCTACAGTACATTCCCATGTCCACTGTAATTTGAACTGTTTGCAAGGAACCAGTATTTCGTAGATAACCAGCATTCTGATTATGGATTTGAATTAAGTGGGTGTGACAAGTAGATAGTATGTACCTCTGGTTAGCACAAGGGCTGTTACCCGGATCACATTAGCCGGAACTTGATTTAGAAAGGAAAAATGAGATCTAGGCTAACCCATGACCTGGGTAGCAATCTGAGCTTTCTTTCTTTCTTTAAAGAATAATGTGTTTGCAAACAATATGCTACATGCTGAATTTCCGGTGCTTCTGAAAAAAGCATGATACAATAGCTGGAGCATATCGTAGTCCCTCCTTAGTACCACCGATGTGATGTTTAGAGTAGCATACATCCAAAGACATATTGGTTAAACTGAAGCATGGTATTATTCCATACACACTTCTGTCATGTTCTGAGTTACATTGCAACAAATAGGTTATCAGGCACATGTGTGGACCAGCAGTACATTCAATTTGTATAGACCTGTGACTTTACAATGTGCCTTTAGTAATATGTTATGTTACAAATTATATTATGAAGTGTCATACTGGGGACTGTGGTAGCCTAGCGGTTAAGGTACTGGACTCTGACCCAGAAGGTCCAGGGTTCAAATCCCACCTCTGCCAAGTTGCCACTGTTGGGTCCTTGAGCAAGACCCTTAACCCACAATTGCTTGGATTGTAAGATTGTATAAGTTGTAAGTCACTCTGGATAAGGGCCTGTGGTGAAAATTTTGCAGCTTTTGTTAAATTGAATACAATGTTTTTATCCCAAATCATACAATCAGCATAATTATAAGCAAAAAAAAATAATAAAAAACATAATTTCAGAAGTTTTTTAGTATTTTAATATTTGTTATACTAAAATACTGAAAACCTAAAGACCACTGAACATTTATTGTAACAAATGTGTGAGAAATATGCTTAATATCATTAAATGATTCAAGGAATTTTACAGGAATTTCACTGCGTTAAAGAGCAAGGGAGCAAGCCTGGGCTGAACGCCTGTGATTTCCGATTCCTCAGACAGCACTGCATCACGGATCACCACATGGGCAAGGGATTACTTTGGCAAACCTTTGTCAAGCACTACAACACAGAGTTACATTCACAAATGCCACTTAAAACTTTCCCTGGGCTCATAGGCAACTGGGATGGACCATCACAGTGGAAATGTGTATTGTGATCGGATGAATTATTATATCGTTTTTGGAAGTAATCGACTCTGTGTTCCTTACCAAAGACAAAAAGGACGATCCAGACGTTTTTCAGCAAAAAGTCTAAAAGCCAGAGTCTGTCATGGTATGGGGTATTTTACACTTAAGTGATGGCAGCATTAATGCAGAAAAGTACACTGAGATTTTAGAGCAGCATAAGCTGTCTTCAAGACGACATCTTTTCCAGGGACGTCCGTGCATTTTTAACAAGACAATGCAAAACAACATGCTGCACACTCCAGGTGCTGTGGTTTCCTCCCACAGTCCAAAGACATTCAATAGCTTAATTAGGTTCAATAGATTAATATTATTTGCAATGAAATTAAAGTCAAATTAAATGCATTTTTTCCATACTGTCCTAACTTTTCTGATTTGGGGTTACTGAATTGGGTAGGGATGCAAGTGTTTGGAGAACCTTGACGATCGCTGACAATACTCTCGTATTACCTCAAATAAAATCTTTAAAGCCTTGTATTTCACATACAAGAGTGTGTACACCAACAACAGCACAAAGTGTGCAGGAGGTACAGAGCAGCTTATCTTAGATAGCATGTTGAGTTACACATGTTGTCATATCTGTTCTGGTATTGCAACATATGCATGTCATTGTAATAAAAAAATAAAGGTTATTTGAGTCTGACTCGTGTCTCAGTTTTCTCGACATGTATTGTGTAAATATAATGTGACTGGTTTTCCGCATTTCACAGGTTATTTGAAGAAAATATGTAGAAGTACATCATCAGAGCTTCAGTGTTTGGTACTGCACTCATGAAGCTACTGTATTCCATCATTGTGAGACTGGTTATTCTATGTCTCCTTGTAACACTGAATTGGATTAGGTGTGTATAAAAACTAATGAATATAATAATTTGTTCATTCATTTACTTTCGTATCCACTTAATCCTGATCATGGATGCTGGAGAGCTAGTGCCTAACCAGCAGCACAGGGCGCAAGGCAGAAACAACTCCAGACGGGGTGCCAATCCATCATAGGGCACATACACTCACCCCACACTAGGGGCACTTTAGAGACATGAATTAACCTAACACACATGTCTTTGGACTGTGGGAGGAAACTGGAGTACCCAGAGTAATCTCACACGGACATGGGGACTAAACCAAGAACCTAGGTGACAGTGCTACCCACCGAGTCACCGTGCTGCCCCTTACAATAATTCACTTCATAGCAAATAAATACCATAACTTATACTAGATGCACTGTTTACTACAATTAATTGTAATTACATGCAACTAAAACTTGGGTCTGGGCAAGAACATGAAAAAACTCACTTCCCCTGTGGGCTCGGTAATGAATTTATGATTTGTCCACCTCTGTAAAGTTCCAGAAATTGTAATGGCTTGTAATGATTTGCACATGTATCACGCTGAGTTCATTTGATGAAGAAAATATGGTGGCGTAGTTAAAAATAAGTCATACAATATATCTGTTAACTAGGATTTTCATTAAAGAAGATACTAAGGGACACACAGTTGGCACCATAAACTTTAATACATAAACATCTAATCTTGTAACCACTGTTGTGTTTAACATGCATTATAAAAGGTATTTATAATGCATGTTAAACACCTTTGTTACCGCTAACCACAAAATTTGCAATTTCATTTTGTTCCTGTTCATTTTCTATGACCGGTCAGACCATAGAGCATCAATCAGTCAAACTGCTTATTTCAACAGTAACAGACACATTCATTTTTGCTCTGGTTTATGAATTATATCACGTAATAAAGGAAAACAAGTGAGTATGTCCATAAACTTGAGTGCACAGTGTGTATGACTATGGTGTTGTCTATACTATTGCCTGCTTATACTGTAGGTGAATTGGCTGGATTGTTAACAGTGCACTATGAAAAATTAAGAGACCATTGCAACAATGATCAGTTTTCTCTGATTTTAATGTTTGTGGATACCTCATGGAATATATATATGCATTATGTGTTTTTATTTTAAATTTGTGGTGAATCACCTAATCCGTACCTCATTAGATGGATTTCTATGGCTGGTGGTGTCTGTGTTGGAATTAATCTGATACTGGAATGGAATGCTGCTATACGTGTAGAAATTGAGTGGTCTTGTTGTTTTTTTCAGTGCTGTATACATAATGATAAGGCTACTTATGGATGATTAGGTGAACTCATTCATAAACAGAATGGTACTGTGCCCAGTGCTGATCGTACTACTGGCTAGCTTGACACGTTTGCTAAGCAATTGTTCCTAGCCTTGCCTTGAGCCTGCTGTCTTTACCCAGTCACTATTCAGTCAGCAATGTTTTTGTCTAGCTACAAAGCTCTCATATTTCTTCACTTAGGCAATGGTAGTTTTAAGTAGAACAGGTGAACATTAGAAGCTGCTCAGCCCTGTTTCTCTGGTCTTTCTGCTTCGTCTTTTAGTCAAGCCATGGCTTCTTGTCCTGATCTCCAAACAGCCCATAGAGCACCCTCACATGCACATACACATTACAGTCAAATGCCTGCCAAATCCCAATCCCCACAATTTGTTCAATTATGGGAACTGGGGCTCGACTTTCTTTAGAGGAATCTACATTTTCCAGTCGAATAGGAAACTGCCGGGTGATTTTTGGCAGGGCGTATGGGCGTAGTCTGCTGAGCAGTAGAGTGGGAGGGAAGAGACTGATTTTAGATGGGTTAAAAGCAGAGAGAAGGACTGACTCCAGCACAGAGGCATAGCTCCAAAATCGGTGTCCCAAGGGAGCCATGAGCAGCCAGGGACCAGACGTTGCCATACGAGCGCTGGTGTCGACAGTAAGACCGAGCGCGCACACACACTTGCTCAGTCTACTTTAACGTTCACACATGGCATGAGCCAAGGGCTTTTTTCCAAGAATACCAATTAGACCCATTTTGATGTACTTCGGGGAGAAAAAATACATCTGTTTCTTGTTCATTTCCTTTCTGCTTCCATGACAGTCATAAAAGGAATTAGTGATTGCATTCATAATTGAATAAAATGAGTTATTATAATGGGGGCAGAACAGCTACTTCAGCAAATTTTATGGACTATGCAGTGTATAGACAAAATATCTTGTCAAGACTATACTGCTGTTTAGATCTTTAAAAGGTAATATCTATGTAATTTGAGTACCACTGGTATCAACATCACTAATGTACAACGCTAAATTGGGGAAAGCCAGGCTGTGGAGGGTAGTCTAGAGCTTATTGTTATTATTATTATTATTTATTATTTTTTTTAAACATAATTTGTCTATCAAACAAAGGCTATTTTTAAGTTCTTTATTATGTATTCTATTAGTGGTAGTAGTTATGGTTTTATAACCATGGTTTAATAATCTATCAAGGACACAAAGTGAATTCATGTTCTATCTATGAAGTAGAAATAATAATGAAATTGCAGTAACTGCTGAATATTTCATTAACCGCCCTATGAAGCAGGGACATCATCAGACCCACTTTACTGGTGCACATGCCCCAGTAATATATTTTTGTGTGCTCACAAAATTTACATCGGTAAAAAGTCAATTCTATTGTGGATTGCTGAGCAGAACAGGACACGCCACATAAAGTCACTACAGGTACTACATTTCCCATAATGCCCCAGCATCTTTTCCAAAACCTTGAGAAGCTAACGCTTTCAGTCAGAGCCAGGTTCTTTCATTTTTTGGCATGAAGCAATGGACAAAAGCAAATATATTAAAGAAAGTCAGCCACATTGCAGACGGTAAGGCAGAGTAACGTCCACTTAAATCACCTTTTCTAATCTGTTTAGTGTTTACCAGGCCTATTAACAGTTATGCCCATTTAACTGCCCCTCTAAATTCTGTGCGTCCTGGTGCAATAAACAGTCTAGAAACGCCACTGTGATTAAATGTTTGTACATATAACAATTCAACATAGTTTTATTGCTGTTTATATATGATGCAAATTCATGTTGAACAACGTCGGTAAGGTTTAGGTTAATCTAGTCTTCAATTTAGGCTACAAGTCCATGATTTCTTTGTGATTGGCTGTAATCATCATCCATTTTATGACCCATGGGGGCTTATTTGCACTAAGAATATAGTAGTGAAGCTGTAAAAGTAAAGAAAAACATAAACATAGCAGGGATCTTCACTGTGAAATAGCCATTGTGAGACTGAATCACTGTGTACTGAATCATGAATCAAGTTTCAGCTGGAACGAGTCACAGCTCGACTCATCTAAGTTTAAACAAGTACAAGTACAGAGCAAACGATGAGAACTGAGACAAATTTTTCTACTGAGAATCGAGTTTTACGAGTTCCGATGTGGTCAAGGACCGAGGTACTACTGTACACACAATACCCAGAAACCAAGTTCATATTCATTTTTATCAAAACGAAAGTTCAGAACTCAAAATTTCAATCAGAACTGTTATGTTCCATGTACTTTTCCTCTATCAATAACATTTGGTTCCGGTGACCTAATCAGTACCTCTTTAAGTAGTGTCTGTGTCGGAATTCATCAGATACTGGAATGGAATTGCTGCCATACATGTAGTTATGTTGATTTTAAGAAAAGTTGCAGTGGTCTCTTAATTTCTTCCAGAGCTGTATTGTTTTAAAAGAACACATGAATGCTGCTCTAATGTTAAAATGATTTTTCTTTCTGTGAGCTCCAAGGGGCCTGTCAATAAAAAAAATGCATGACAGTTGCTGATATTGTGCAGTGTGGTGTTGTAGAATGACGTGGCACACATACACTACCTCTTTCCGTTTCTAAGAAAAATCATAGATATAAGCCAGTAAGTTGAATTAAATTTGTCTAACTAGATAAAACATTCAGTTGCTGTCACTTATTCTGTTGCAGTAATGCAAAGCAAAGTAATCTAGAAACTGGAGACTTCAAGGTACCACATCCAAATGTGGTTTCTTTGTCTTGTATGCAGATTAGGTCCTCCTCCTGCTTAGTTACATCAAAAGCTGAGGTAAGGGCAGTTAAGAAAGTTGTATGTGTATACACTGAAAATAATCTGCATTCAATTAATGTAAATGACTTGCCATCTGAATTTTATTGCGACTTAGCACAGACACACACTGCATAACATGGATTTAAACATGTTTATTAGAATAACTGCTATATCAATATTTGAAGAGGGATCCACAAATACCAGCAGAAAACAGTGGTGTAGGATGCTGGTGGAATGCACTTAGCATATCACACACTTGAACCTGAGTATATTTAGATAAAATCATTTTCAAGGGAAACTAAAGTTGTCCGGCTATAATTTAGCATGGCAGAACCTCACACACTGAGTGGTACACCAACGTTGTTATGTGGAAAGCTAAACACTCCTTGCAGAGTTTACATTCCACCTTTGTGGAATCATTTTTACAATTTTTTACCATTTACATTTTTTTAAAACGTTTTTCCATGTTGCACCCCAGGGGCAGGATTTGGCTCTTTGTGTGTACCCACACTGCAAAATCCATTAAGCTGGCAGGCAACATGCTTCCTATAAACTTACATTGAAAATTAGCACCATTTTCCAAACAACAGTTTCAGTCTCTATGTATTTGGTTTATGCTTTTCCCAGGCTTTTACAGCCACCGACACTTTATAAGGAACACTAGTACACCTGCTCAGTCCTGCAATGATCCAAACAGGCAGTCATCTGACATAAATTATGCCAGTCTTCAGGAATACCTGGGGGTAGTTTGTGGTTGCGGCTCTGCACTACTAATAGAAAGGTTCAAGTTTTCAGTTCCAGACCTGGCTCCACTAGGATTGGGCAGTTGAGCAAGTCCAGTAACCTCAGCTCAATTGTAAGTCATTCTGGATAAGAGCCTCTGCTAAAAATGAATTTGCAGAACTCATTCGAAATACATTGATTCGCATTTGAGTGAAATTATGTCACCACAATAGCTCAAAAGTATTTCCGTTTCTACAGAACCAATATGTAGAAAAAATAAACTTGAGAGTTTGGCATTTAGGATTAAATAGTGAAGTCAAATCTGACATTAAAAGTACAAGAGAATGACGAAGTGCCTTGAAACCTTACAAGCCTGCCTGCTATATCTCTGAAAATATAATGATGGAATTAAAACTGACTACTTGTAATCAATGCTGGACACTTTATTATCAATTAGCTCACTTGGCTGTGGTGAACAAAACAGTGCCAGAATAGGAGCTACCCTTGATGGAGTACTAATTCAGCACATTCTAATACAATGCTATGCAGTTTCACCCAAAAAGGGAGTTTTATGTTCTATAAATCACACTGGATGATACTATCTGCCAATTGTCCTAAAAGTGGTGCTTGAATCTTTAGTATTAGCAGTTAATTTGAAGGTAAAAATAACGTCAGGTGTTTGACAATCAGGCATGAGTGGGCACCTTGAAGTACTACATTTTAAGAACAGGGATCTATCAGAGCATGATCTTTAAAACACAGCTTTCTGAGGACCTAAGGAAACATGTTTTTGATGCTCATCAGATTGGAAAAGGTTATTAAATGATCCAACGGTTGACCAACAATAATCACACCAAGAGCCGTGGTAGCCTAGTGGTTAAGGTACTGGATGGCGGACCAGAAGGTTCAGGGTTCATATCCCACCTCTGCCAAGCTGCCACTGTTGGGTCCTTGATCGAGACCCTTAACTCACAATAGCTTGGATTGTAAGACTGTATCAATTGTAAGTCGCTCAGAGTAAGAGCGTCTGCTAAATGCTATACATGTAAAATTTGAGAGCAAGGAGTTTAACAACTTTCAAGGTTACAAAGGAACCCAGGGTAACTTCTAAGCAAGTAAAGCCCTCTCCCTAATTGTGTAATGTTAATGTTCCAAAGTCCACCATCATATAGCGCATGGATAATCCAGAAGGCTATTAGAAAAACATTTTTGTAATGTTTTGTCCTGGCTTTTTGGTTTAAATGAAAAGGGTTTATAACTGGAGAAAGAAATACACTGCATTTCAGCATAAGGACCTTATTCCATCTATGAAACATGGTGGTGGTAGTGTCATGGTTAGGGCCTGTTTCACTGCATCTGGGCCACCATGGATGGAAGAATGAATTCTAAATTATACCAGCAATTGAAAGAAAATTTCAGGACATTATATATACTGTGTGTGTATATTTATTTTTATTTTTATATTTATCTTGGCGTGATCTTTGTTGGTCCACCACTCCTGAGGAGGGTAACAGTGGTCTTGAATTTCCTCCATTTGTACACAATCTGTCTGACTGTGGATTGGTGGAGTCCAAACTCTGTAGAGATGGTGTTGTAACCTTTTCCAGCCTGATGAGCATCAACAACTCTTTTTCTGAGGTCGTCAGAAACCTCCTTTGTTCGTGCCATGAAACACTTCCACAAAACATGTGTGTGAAGAGCAGACCTTCCTATCTTTGAGAGGGATCCTTGGTTCTTTAAATAAAAACCAGGGTGCCCACTCACACTGATTGTCAACCATTGATTGAAAACACTGCCTTACTTTCACCTTCAAATTAAAAAACTGCTAGTCCTAGAGATTCACATACCTTTTTGAAACGTTCAAAATATGAATTGGATCAATTTCCTCAATAAATAAATGAAAACAAAGTATAATATTCATGCAGAAATATAAGAAAATTGTAAAGGGTTCACAAAACTTCAAGCACCACTGTGAATGTGTAGATATAGAGAGCGTGGGGCAAAAAAAGTATTCTCCTGCTTAGAAAAGATGAGAGAAGCATAAACAATAAAAATAATAAAAACAGTAACCTTAATTTTCAAGCATGGTACACCAATTATGAGAGACCAAAATGAGAATAAAATCTAGAAATACATTGTGGATTTTTTAAAGAATTTAATTGTAAATCATGGTGTTAAAGTAATTTGGTCCCCCACAAACAAAGCAGATTTCTGGCTCTCAACAGACCGTAACTTTTCTGTAGAAAAAACTCTTCTGTCCTCCACTCGTTACCTGTATTTTACTGCACTGTTGACCTCGTGATCTGAAAAAGACACCTGTCTACAGTTTCAAACAGTCAGACTCCAAACTTCACCAGGGCCAAGACGAAAGAGCTGTTGAAGGGGAAACAGGCAAGGAAAATTATAGGAACCCTGCACCAGGTTGGAAGAGTGAATCTACAATAAGCAAGCAGGTTGGTGTGAATAAAACAAATGTGGGAGCAATTGTAAAGAAAGGAAGACATACAAGAAATTGATAATCTCCCGGATTTGGGGCCCACGCAAGATCTCTTCCCGTGGGTCTCAAAATTATCATGAGAATGGGAGCAAAAAATCCCGAACTACACGAGGGAACTGATGAATGACCGCAGAGAGTGGACCCAAGAACAAAAGGCTACCATCAGTAACACACTACACTGAGGAGGGACTAGATCCTGCAGTGCCAGGGTGTCCCCCTGCTTAAGCCAGTACATGTCCAGGGCCCGTCTGAAGTTTGCCAGAGCGCATATGGATATCAAGAGAGATTGGAGAATATCATGTGGTCAGATTGAAAACAAATAGAACTTTTTGGTAAAAACTCAACTCGTCATGTTTGGCGGAAGAAGAATGATGAGTTGCATACCAAGAACACCAAACCTACTGTAAAGCATGGGGTGAAAACACTCATGCTTTGGGGCTGTTTTTTTGCAAAGGGGACAGGGCAACTTGAGGCCGAAAAATGTATCGTTGGGATTTTAAGCCAAAAACCTCGTTTCAGTGAGCGAATTCAAGGATGGAATGTGGCTGGATCTTATCGTATGACATGATACCAAATACACTGTTGGGGAAATGAAGGAGTGGCTCCGTGAAAAGCAGTTCATGGTCCTGGAGGTTCCTAGCCAGTCTCAGACACTCAACACCATGGATAAATTTGTGGAGGAGTTTTGAAAGTCCGTGTTGCCCAGCAACAGCCCCAAAACATCACTGCTCTAGAGGAGATCTGCATGGAGGAATGTGCCAAAATACCAGCTACAGTGTGTGCAAACCTGGAGAAGACCAGTTGTTTGACCTCTGTCATTGCCAACAAAGGTTATGTTACAAAGTATTGAGTTGAACTTTTGTTACTGACCAAATACTTATTTTCCACCATGATTTACAATTAATGTTTTTTATAAATCCTACAATGTGATTTCCTGGATTTTTTTTTCTTTCTAATTTTGTCTCTCATAGTTGAAGTGTACCTATGATGAAAATTACAGACCTCTCTCATCTTTCTAAGTCGGAGAACTTGCACAGTCAGTGGCTGACTAAATACTTTTTGGCCCACTGTATATATGATCAAACCCATGACCTTCTTGCACTGAGCCACTGTGCCACCCAGAATAATAGTTGGCGAAGACTAAAGTTATTGTTTCAGAATAGTTAAATCAAGTCCTGACTTTAATCCAATAGAAATGGCATGGCAGGAGGAAACCCACCAACATCCCAGAGCTGAAGCTGTTAAGTACAGAAGAACAGAGTAAAATTCCTCCAAACTGATGTACAGGACTGATCAACAGTTACGTGAAATGTTTAGCTGCAGTAATTGCTGCACATGGGGGTCACACCAGATACTGAAAGCAAAGGTTAACATACTTTATTTATTACCTTTTTTGAAAATCTGACGATGTTATAGATCATATTTATTCAGAAGGGTTCACAAACCCGCTGTGTGTGACTGGTGACACAGCAACGTCAACACAAATTTCTGACTTCCCCACTCACACGACTGCCTGTTAAGCTGCGCGTGACTTTATCAGCAGGCACATACAATCACATACTCTGTCGGTTTTCATTTCCCCGACCTCAGCAGGCATGATATTGTGGCATAAGAGAAGCGGTGAATAAATGGCCATAGTTCCTGCGAGTGAAAGACCCTTCGAAGTGATGTGCGGTTGTAAATTACCCAGCAGTTTTGCATATATGTGTATAGACTGGAACACTTCTTCTTTCTGAGGAACGAGCTAAGTTGATTGCAAAGCGGCCCTGGATATTCCTTTAGACTGCTCTTGCCTTTGTGGTGATTATATGCACTTTTTTCCCCTTTTCTGTCCTCCCCTTGTCAAATGAGGGGGATAAAGTTCCTCTGCTCTCTCTCAGGAGGGGAATACCCTAATATTTTATTGCTGTCACTCTCAGAATCCCTGCTTTCCTCAAAGGTTAAGTCAGACAGTACGTGAATTATGCCATAGTAGATAGATGCGGCTTATTCTGGAAATTCATGAAAGAAGTAAGAACATGGAAAAATGCCAGTTATTGACATTTTTGTGACTGGAGAGGATTGTCCTACCCTATTCAGCAACAAAGGCATCCTTATTTATTTATGCGTCTCCAAGTGTCAGTGACTGTATTAATACATGTGTATGCATGCTCTCTGTTCTCCTTTTCACTCTGTCATCCAGCAGAGTGCTTGTTTAACACCAGTGGCAGTGGCGAAGCTGGAGGTTCCCAGGGCAGATTTACGGTGAGAACCCGTCCTGAGAACAAACAAGCAGGAAGGGGCTTTGGATGCATTCTGAATACTAATGCACCTTAGCTACCAATCCTCTCAGAGCAGTTGATTTCTAATATCCCAAGTCTGAGCGCTCCGAGGAGCAGCCACTGCTGAGAACAGTTACTCACCTGTTTGAGATTGGAGGTGTACCATGTCTGCTTTTTCCACCATAGGCAATTAGAAACATGCTATGCAGAAATAAATGCAGCATTGTGCCTGTAGTTAGTGAGGTAATGACGGTGCTGGCGAGTGCTGCTTGTGGTTGATTGCTGCACTCTGCTACTGGAAAGTGGGCAGAAACTGATGGCACTGGAGCGAGACTTTGCTGAAATGATGCAAATAACCAAGGCGAAATAACCGTGCAGTACCTTCCTAAGATATGCCAAAATGACTTCATTTCTAGTTTGATTTGTGCGTATGATATTCTGGGTGTGTCTGAGACACAGGCGGAGATGGGGAATGACTTTTGTAGTGTGCAGTAAGCTAAAATCATATTAGCTTATTATCCCCTCATTTATTTATTTATTTATTTATTTATTTATTTAATCAGATAAGTGAGGAATAACACCCAACTCTGTTTTTTGTTGTTGTTTTTCATATATATATATATATATATATATATATATACATATATATACACACACACACACACACACACACACGTATATATATATATATACATACATATGTATATATATACACACACACACACACACACACACACACACACGTGTATATATATATATATATATATATACATACATATGTATATATATATATATATATAGTTTAAGATGTATATTTATAGCTATACAGCATACTCATGTATTATGTCCCAAAAACTTTCTACTCTTTCTTTTATATTAAACAAGTTTTCTATGGAATTATTTTTTAATTTCCATTTATATGTCATAGTGGCACTTATTATTTAAGAATTAGAAAGAATTAGAAAGCTGCAATACACATGAGATTATGACCTGTTTTGTTATATTTGTTAAATCAATTAATTCCTAAAGTACCTATAATGTACCTATAAAGTAATTTATAATTATACCTATAAGTAATTTAAACAAAGTAATTAACCCCATAAGTGGTCTATGACTTGAGTTATTAATTTAAAAAAAACAGTAAAATGATTGATTACATTACATATTATTATAAAACAAATATTTCTAAATCGAGGTCATGCCATTGTACACTGACGCTGAAGACAACAAATAAACAAAATAAAAATATATACCCCTGTACAAGAATATTTCTGGCAAATTCCAGTTATTCTGGCCACTTTTTGTTAATAACAGCAAAATATGTTTCAACTTAACTAATGTCACTCTGCTGAGCCTGAAAACACAGCATTCATTCTTAAAAAATTGGAGGAGGTAATGTTTAGTAATAGTACTAAAGATACATTATGGTGTGTGGAATCAACAGCAATGTCTGGAATTGAAGAAGTGACTTTTTTAAGACCTACTCCCAGGCCTATTACTCTGCAGACATGCAAAATAAACCAAGTATGGGTTCACATTATTTTAGGGACACATACCTAATTATTACTGGCTAAAAACCACGGATCTAAAATGTCACGATGTTGAAATGCAGTCTCACTACGATGACTTTCTTAGAGAATATTATAGAAAACATCATCGCTTGAAGGAAAATATAGTTTATTTGCAATCGAGACAGTCTGTCATTTTAAGGACGCACTGAGAGCTAAATGTGAGCTGTTTGTGGGTCTGGGTGGGGAAACAATGTGTTTATGCCAAGGTCATCGATAAGATCCTTGCTGTGCTTGCTTAGCAAGGCTAATCCCTCTACCAGTTTCCCAACCTTTATAATCCTATTTATTGGGGCATAATGCTTTAGGATTAGCATGTGGTCAACTGGGATGAAGCATCCTGCTCTTCTGTCTTCATCTGAAGAGAAGTGCATCAAGCTGCCAAGAGGACAGAGGATTAATGGATGTCTCTTGGTAAACCACACCAAAGTCAGCCTTAGGAAGTCAATCTTCCCAATGTAGGGATGAACAGAAAATCTAAAGAGCGAGAGCCTTCCCACTTAATTCTAAGCTGCCTACATATCCAAACCTGCCCCAGGTCCAGCATGCCAGTGTGATTTCCTCACACCTACATGCTCACCTACATACTCAATGTGTACAGCATATCCAGCAAACAACAGTAACTGTAGCCCATTTGATTATACAGGTATGCGACTTTTAATGACCGCATTTCATTCTGTGAAACAGGCCATTGACCTGACAATGTAAATATAAAGGGCATTTTCACAAGACAACTGTTGCAGGCGAAACAAATAATCGTCAGAGATACCTCTGAAGATACAAGTGGAACACTACCATCTACACAACATCCCTAATCCCACATTTTAATTATGGCAGTTCACAATAATGATTGAAAATACAAACAGTTAATGAACTCTTATGACCCTGTGTAGGGGAATCTAGTAACACTTAAGTGTGTCAAATGATTGACCTGATACTTTTTCTTGACGGAGGGCAAAAATACATTGATAGACAGTATTACGAACAGCTCGGAAGATCGGTCAGAAGAAAGTCAATGCATGAATATGAATCAGACTAGAGTTGAGAGAGAATATACCTATACTTACAATAGGACAAGCACATACACTTACAAACACCATTTATAAATTGTTACAAACAAGTAGTGGAAAATCATACACACTTTTTTGAACATGAGTAACTTACAAAAAATGTCTCTAAACATATCAAATGAGCTAGAACAGTCTCTAGTCCAAATGTGAGCTAATGAGCAAACGAGGACACGACCGGTAAGTTACTTACACTCACACAAACCTGAATGATGGACTTCTGCCCTTAAACTCTAACTCCTGCCTCTGCCCTTGGATCCCCAGCACTGATTGGTTGTTGAGGTTCACCAGGTGTGACTAGCCACAGTGGCAGAAGTTAAAGACGGATTTCTATTTCCTTTTATAATGGTCCTTTAACAGTGCATGCCTGTATGTGTAGTTTTTCAGCCACCTTTGACTGTTTTCATAGACTACCATATGACCAGTGTTGATGATATATTTGAGTTGTGAACCATTCTCAACACTGACATGGTAGTGACACTTGTTGGTATTGCACTATTATTAGGAGTGTATCATCTACAGCATCTTTGGAATATGTAGGTGCAACTGTTGGTTTAAAAGTCCAGGTGTGCAACTGTTACCTGTAGTTTCCTAATGTACACCTACCAGGTCTACCAACAAGTTAGGTGAGTTTAATAATGATGCTGTAGTCATACCAGCACCTTGCACTACAATGTCATTGTTATGACATTGTCAGTAGTCCTCCACCCAAAATATACCTCCTCCACAGTGTTCCTATGGTGGTCCCTGTTTTTGATCATTTTGACGTTTGCTGACAAATTTTGTTTCACTACAGCTTAGACTAGAACTTGAAATTAGATGCCTAAGTGCAACTAGGTGCATCTCATAAACTTAAGAGTTTATGTACAAGGTATTGAGGGTACATGTGCTCTTAAGAGCAGCAGAAGATTGCTATAGTGGATAGTAAGACATGTTGTGGTAACAACAAGCATGGAAAAACTTGGTTTGTGTGTGCATTTAATGTATCTTTACTCTGTTCTCTAATGGTCAGGACCCCCACAGGACCTTCACAGACCAGGTACCTTTTGGGTGATGGATCATTCTCAGCACTGCAGTGACACTGAGCTGATGGTGGTGTGTTAGTGTAGGTTGCATGATACAAGTAGATCAGACCCAGCAGTGCTGCTGGAGTGTCACTGGTTCACCTACCAAAAATGTCCAGCCACCAGCATCCCGTAGGTGGCATCCTGTCAGCACTGATGAAGGATTAATGAAGGACTAAACAAACAACATACATGCTACTGTCTCTGAGTTAACATCTACAAGGTAGGGTAATATAGTAGATGTGTCTAATATAGTGCACAGTGATTTTTAAAAAGTAATTTTACAACATAACCACTGCTCTGCTAGCATCATCTCTTCAAAAGTGACTCAGCCATGTAAAGGATTTAGTGGTGGATGCTTTGTGGCCATTATGTCATACTGTTCCAGCACTGGTTTATGGAAAAGATCACCGATACTTTCTTCAAAAGGCTTTACTTTTTGGATTGACTGTGTAGTTTATGGGTGTTTTAAAATTGCCCAAATTGCATCTTTACCCCCAACCCCAGCTCTCAGGCTTTCTTCATCAGAACCAACATCAGTAATGACCCTTCCTTTTTTTTTTTTTTTTTGACCGGATGTAAGGAATGGGAGGTAGGGCTTTACTGATAAAGTAGCTTTCACCCTGCATTTGGCACCAGGAGTTTTACAATGAAGTCAGCCATGGAAAATAAGCCTAATTATTAACATGGTGTGGTCATGAGTGGTGGCCCCATACCTCATCTGCACTCGCGGTTCCATGTGCAACAGAGTTTAGCCATCTCTCCCTTTCTTTGTCACCCACAGCCATAACACTTTGCTTTGGCACAGTGCCCTTACCCTGCCGTACCGCCTGGTTACATACTAATCATAAGTTTTGTACTGGTCTTTAGCAGCGAGTCACAGTATTTAATGTGACAATTATGAATTCTGGTGTCCTACTGATGAATATGCTAATAAATCATTTTGTCTAAACAGTTACAGTCCAAAAATTGCACTATTTAAATGAGGCGAGAGATCTGAGTAAAGAGAAAGCAGTTTATGGGCCTGAGATTGTTAGATGAGGCAAGCGTGAAGCCAATTACAGAACCTCGGGCTCTTTAAATGTAGTCATATGTTGAAGAATTGCATGTACAACCCTTTGTTTTCGTAGATTTTTTCTCCAGCTTCCCTTTAGAAATGGGAATAGAACTCTAGACCATCTTGGGGCTTATCAGGAAGCCTGCAACGTCAACTAAGCTTTGTATTGTTGAAATGTTTAGGACTGATCTCCTCATGTAAGTCTTTGGAAAAGAAGTGACAAGTGACTAGAAATATTTGTAGGTATAACAAATATAAACAAATATAAAAACAGGTTTCCAAGAGATCTAAGCATGAATAGGTCATACGTTTGTATATAATGTAACAGGCTGAGGAATGACTCTGCAAATATACAGTGGGGCTTGAAAGTTTATGAACCCTTTAGACGTTTCTAGATTTTTACATAAATATGACCTAAAACATCATAAGATTTTCACACAAGCTGTAAACGTAAATAAAGAAAACCCAACTGAACAAAAGCTTTCAGTATCTTTCTGACTGCCAAGTGAAGCTGTACCTGCGTGGTACTTGTCTTTTTTGATTCTCAGCAATAATATATATAAACAGTGGGGCAAAAAAGTATTTAGTCAGTCACTGATTGTGCAAGTTCTCTGACTTAGAAAGATGAGAGAGGTCTGTAATTTTCATCATAGGTACACTTCAACTATGAGAGACAAAATGAATCCAGGACTTTAATTGTAAATCATGGTGGAAAATAAGTATTTGGTCAATAAATTTGGTTCAACTCAATACTATGTAACATAACATAACAAAGGTCAAACATTTCCTGTAAGTCTTCACCAGGTTGGCACACACTGTAGCTGGTATTTTGGCCCATTCCTCCATGCAGATCTCCTCTAGAGCAGTGATGTTTTGGGGCAACACGGACTTTCAACTCCCTCCACAAATTTTCTATGGGGTTGAGGTCTGGAGACTGGCTAGGCCACTCCAGGACCTTGAAATGCTTTTTACGAATGCTTTTTACGGAGCCACTCCTTTGTTGCCTGAGCGGTGTGTTTGGGATCATTGTCATGCTGGAAGACCCAGCCATGTTCCATCTTCAATACTCTCACCGATGGAAGGAGGTTTTATCTTAAAATCTCACAATACATGGCCCCATTCATTCTTCCCTTAACACGGAGCAGTCGTCCTGTCCCCTCTGCAGAAACACAGCCCCAAAGCACGATGTTTTCACCCCCATGCTTCACAGTAGGTATGGCGCAACTCAGAATTCTTCTTCTTCCAAACTCGGCGAGGTGTGTTTTTACCAAAAAGTTCTATTTTAGTTTCATCTGACCACATGATATTCTCCCAATCCTCTTCTGGATCATCCATATGCTCTCTGGCAAACTTCAGACGGGCCTGGACAGGTACTGGCTTAAGCAGGGGGACACGCCTGGCTCTGCAGGATCTGAGATATATATATATATATATATATATATATATATATATATATATATTAGAATTTATATTAGAATTTTCTATATTTCTGCATACATATGACCTAAAGCATCATCATATTTCCACACAAGTCATAAAAGTAGATAAAGAGAACCCAGTTAAACAAATGAGACTGTTAACTCAGTTAAACCAAAGAGTTCTATTTTGGTAGCCTTCTGGCTTGTCCATGTGATGGCAACAATGTTCTTTTGGATAGCTATGTCTTCAGCCTTACCATGCACACCCTTGTTCTGTGCTCTACTGACATACACTTATCCTGAATGTTAGCCAATGTGAATGGCCTTTAATTATAAGTTACCCTGAGTTCCTTTGTTACCTTGCAGACTATTACACACCTTGCTCTTGGATGGCTCTTTGTTGGATTGCCACTGCTGGAGATGGTAACAACATATTCTATTTACACACAGTCTGTTTGACTATCAATTGGTGGAGTCCCAAACTCTTTAGAGATGATTATGCAGCCTTTTACAGTTTGATGAGCAACAACAACTCTGCCAAGGCCCTCAGAAATTACCTTTATTCGTGCCCTTACAAACTTCCACAAACGTGTTGGAAAGATCAGACTTTTATAGGGAACACTGTGCCCACTCACACAGCTGTGTGAAAAAACCTGACTCTAATTATACCTTCAAATTAAGTGCTAATCCACACACTGCTAATAATCACATATGTGTAACTTTGGATCTTTTTCCATAGTAAATAAATGACCAAGTTTAATATTTTTGACTCTTGATCTGTGTAAGTGGAACAAGTTGTACCAAACATTGTCCCAAATACAGTTGGGTTTTTTATTCATTTATGATTCACATCTTGTGCTTATGCACATTTTCCTTGTGTGATATCCATTTTGGTGGCAAACAAAATCAAGAGTATGGCTTAATGAGATCTGTCTGTCTGCCTGTCTGCCTGTCTGTCTGTCTGTCCGTCTGTCTATCTATCTATCTATTATATAAAATTATTCTGCTACTTTGTGGCCAAAATTCCTTTCACAACACTTTTACTATATTTTTGGTAAGCTGTTACTTATTCGTAGGCAAGTCTATTTATTTACTTGTGAATACATAAGCCTATTTCACAAGCTGTTTAGACTTATCTCTCTTCTATCCGTTTTCCTTCTATAAATAAGCAATCATCATCTGTGACGGATTAGAACTGAGATGACGGGTTAGACATTGCCGATAGGCGATTACATCATCCTCTCACCCAGCACTAGTCCAGAGCTACATCTCATAGCAATATTGCAATAATTGAAACATTGCAATAATTGAAACAAAAAGTTTAGAATGCATTTTGCAGGCATTTCAGTATTAGATATGCATTGTGTAGATTACCATCACAAGAGTTTTTATTTTAGATGATAATATTTGTTTATTTCTGAGCTCTTTACTAGATTGGATTGGCTTGCCAATTTTTGGTTCCTTTATTGAATCCATTTCCTTCAAATGTTTAAATCTGCTCTCTAAATGTGACCTTAAAAATCGTGTAAACAACACTACAGCTACATAAATAAAACCCTAAATGCATTAAAGTAAGGTATGGGACACTCTCAATGATGTAGCTGGTGTGAAGAAAGATTTAATGAAAACCAGGTGTTGGATATCTTACTTATATCAGCCACAATTTACCATGCAACTTGTGATTCTAATTTAGTTTTAGATCTCCCCATATGAATATGGCATTATAAAATACATCATCTCCCAAATCACCCACATTTCAGCTTCATGTTTAGGGAAGCAACATTCCCAAGGCTAAGAGTCTTATGTCCTTAGAGCTTGACCTATATATGTACACGCACAGTACTGTGCAATTAGTATTAGACTATTGTTAGATTTGTTGTTTTAGCAATATTATTATTACCATGTATAATATTTTGTTGACAATTAGACACAAGAACTTCAACTTGGATCTGTCACTCCATAATACTCTTTTCCACTGATCTTCATTCCAATCTTTGTGAGCTTTAGCATATCTTAGCCTTTTCACCCATTTCCCTTCCAAAAAAGTTTTCTTGGCTGTTTCCCTTCCAAAAAAACATTCCAGATCAAGCTTCTTCGGACTATAGAAGGGTCAACTTGGCATCCTAATGAAGCTGCCAAATGCTGCTGTTGCTCAAATGTAAGGAGAGGTCATATTAAATACCTTGTCACAGTAGCCTATAGAAGCTTCAGTTTTCTAATACTGCCTACAAATTTACTGTATTTCTGGTTGTATTCCAATGAATTAAATATGGTCATTGTAACATTGCTAAAATAATGTTATACCTAATCTAATGGTGGCCTAAGACTTTTGCACAGTACTGATATAAAATAAAAGTTATGGTGGTTAGTTATACAAGTTGTGTAGTAAACTGAGTGGAAGTCCGTACTCCATGAGAAATGAAGCTTCAGCCTCCACACATGCTAATTCATGTGAACTGCCTGGAATGTGATAATGACCAAACAATGCAAGTCCTCAGAATCCGCTCCATGCCAGCATCAGTAATCGTGTTTGCTGGGCTGCTTGCTGGAGCTGGAACGTCCAAACGCTGTTCCTTTAATTGTATTTATTTATTATTCTCCTTCAGATGAGTACATGCATGGGGGAAGGGGTCTTAGTTTGGCTAATCTCCTCCATGTGACAGCGCAGTGAGCTTTTGCTGGCCTGGAATGCCCACCATCCCTTATGTCACAGGGGCCTAAAACACTCTGGCGCTTAAGCTTTAGGGGACCAGGCAACGAGGCACGTTCCCAAAAAAGTTGGAAAAGGGGAGGGAGGTTCTCAGTTCCATTGTCATTATAAACATCATTAACCACCAGTGACTTAGGTGCATCTGCATCTTACTATAATAATTTCACATTCCTAATTCATCTATGTGTTTGAGTTCACATACTCATTTGCAGTGCCGGCTGCAAACACTTCAGTTTTGGCTTTGGACACATTTTACTGATACTTTTGTAAATTAAATCATCCGGATGTTACCTGCTATGTGTTTTTTCTGTGGTTAATTCTATTAAATGCTGTTTCTCTCTCCAAATTTGAAGCAGCACTACATCATTACTATACAATACGCAGTAGATTTGTCCATTATGTATATTCGTCCATTCATTTCTAGACCCGCTTAATCTAGTTCAAGTTCGGGGATGGGAACGGAGGTGGTGGGTATGGGGTCTATCTGGTGAAACAGGGCACAAGGTTGGAACCCAAACTGAACAGGGTGAACTTCATATAAGACCAAACACATGCCCTTATCAAAGTATCTCTATTGCCTGTTGCAGTGTTTTGCTCCTGACATCATGGTACAGTGTGATGATGTATGATGAAAATGAAAATGATCCAACAATACATATGTGTGAATGGTAAAAGTATTTGAACCTCTAGGATTAGCAGTTCATTTGAAGGTGAAATTGGAATCGGGTGTTTTCAAGCAATGCGATGAAAATCAGGGGATTGCACACTCTTGTATTTAAAGAACAAGGAACTATCAAAGTCTGATCTTCAAAACATGTTTGTGGTAGTGTACCATGGCATGAAGTAAAGAAAAAGAGTTGGTGCTCATCAGAATAGAAAAGGTTACAACATCATCTCTAAAGAGTCTGGACCCCATCAATCCACAGTCAGACAGATTGTGTACAAATGGAGGAAATTGTTACCATCCCTCGGCGATCATGCCAAAAGCAAGGTGTGTAATAGTCTGCATGGTCACAAAGGAATCCAGGGTAACGTGTAAGCAACTAAGGTTTGCTCGCACATGTTCATGTTTATAAGGCCAGCATCAAGAGAACATTGAACACCAAGGGTGTGGATTTCAGGGTAGAAAGCCACTGCTCTCCAAAAAGAATATTGCTGGCTTTTATGTGGCATGTGGACAGGTCAGAAGATTACTGGAAAATGTTTTTGTGGATAGATGTCACCAAAATAGAACTTATAGAAACATGGTGGTGGTAGTATCATGGGTTGGGCCTGGTTTTCTGCATGTGAGCCAAGAAACAATGCATTATGAAGTATATCAGCAAATTCTAAAGGAAAATATCAGGACATCCAGTAGAAATCGTGTGGAAGCTGTTTGTGTCAGGAAAGTTGGCAACATCTCAGAGTTGAATTCCACTAAGCTGATGTACAGGTTTTGATCAACAGTTTACGGGAAACTTTTTAGTTGCAGCTATTGCTGCACCTGGGGGTCACACCCAGATACATGACAGCAAGGGTTCACATACTTTTGGCATTCTCTCAAACTTTCAAGCACCGTTGTATAACACTTTATCTCATTACTCCTGAGTTGACGACTTAGGCCAAGGTAAAGAGCGAGGGTCCTGTTCGCCCTGGCACTTAGCCCAAAAGCAGTTGATCATTAACTTAGCAGTTACTCTAATAGTTGTTTATATCTTAAATACTACTTTGGAAATGTAACAAAAATATGTAACTAAAATATAATTTCCTGCAAAACCATCCCAGATACCGTATTTTTCGGACCATAAAGGCGCACTTAAAATCCTTTTACTTTCTCAAAAATCGACAGTGCGCCTTAAAATGCGGTGCGTCTAATGTATGAAATTAATTCTGGTTGTGGCTTTCTGACCTAGAACCGATTGTAGATGGTACACGGCGCTCATACATCTGTCAAAAATGTTTTAGCACAGCCTTGGTAAGTTACGAAGCTTACGGCAACCGTAGTGCGTCAGCATAGCGGAGTAATACGTTATGTGCTTCGCATTAGGGTACGTGCATTCATTCATTCATTTTCGAAGCGGATTTCAAACTCAACGCTATCAGTCACGCAGTACAAAAACATGGTCATAGAGCAGCTGTGAGAGAATTCAACATTAACGAAATCAATGGTACGGAAGTGGAGGGAAGCAAGAAAGACGCCCTGCGCCAGGTAAAAGACCAAACTGAAGCTTCCGAGGGAACTTAGAGTTTTGTTTCATTTCATGCGACTTATAACCCGGTGCGCTTTATGTATGAAAATATACCCGTTAGCAGTCGATCGTTGATTTTGTGCCTTATAACCCGGTGCGCTTTATGGTCCGGAAAATACGGTAATTTTAAGCTTATTGTAACCAAATAAAAAAAAAGTTTGGATTTTCCTTTTTACTGCTGAAATGCTGCTCTATTTTCTTTTATAGTTTTTTCCTCATTCACACATGTTGGCTTGTATCCCAAACCATTTCAGTTGTAAATAGCATTGTAATGATTCTGAAACACAACACTACCAAATGCAGTAGTGCAGTAGTATGGTATTTTAGGATTTTGCTCAAGTGTGTTTCTCCATATTGCGCACAGGAGAAGTGGACAAAGGAAGGTGGCAGTAACAAACAAAATGTCCTTGTATTTGATTAATAATAATTTTTAAAATTCCTCCAATAATTTAGTTTCATATATACAAACAGGTGGGCGGCGAGTAGCACTGTCCCTTTACAGCGAGAAGGTCCCTGGGTTCAATTCCAGGTGGAGTGGTCCGAGTCCTTTCTGTGTGGAGTCCGCACGGGTTTACTACAGGTGTTCCAGTCCAAAGGCATGCATTAGGTTAATTTATTTTACATTAAAGTGGCCTTCTTGTTTGTATGTGTGTATATGTGTGTGTGTATATATATATGTGCCCTCCGATGGAATGACGCCCTGTTTAGGGTTGTTCCTGCCTTGCGCTCTATGCTACCAGCTAGGCAAGGACTTTCCCGAGACTCTGTAAAAGTATTAAGCAGATAAAGTGAATGAATGAATGAGTGAATATTCAAACAGGTGGTCATTTATGTTTTTCACTTGTTTGTGAATGATGTCATACCAAGCAAATAAGTGTGTATATGCATTAGCAAAACTGCATACCATATATGGTATATGAGGTCTGTCTGTTCTCTCAACCACTGTACACCATAAGCTGCAACATCTGTTCTGGATGTGTACACACTCTGATCGGCAAGATACAGGACAGTGGCGAGGGAGGAAGCAGCAACACATAAACGTAACACATCTCCTGAGGGGTAAAGCCTCATCTGAGACACATTGTTTTCGTTTTCCTTTTTTTTTTCCCCCTGTATGCGTATGGCTCTTTGATAGCTTTAGTTTCATCTCGGAGCAACTGCGCTTGGCCTGCTTTGTCTGTCTGTGTTCTATGTCTTTTGTTACATCATCGTGTTACTGTTGGGTCATTGTCTTATGTCATTGTTATACATCTCTCTTTTCATTAATTGATACAGAGAACTAGAACAGTTGAGAACATAGAAAGAGGATTTGTGGAAGATTATGCAAAAAAAAGCAAAACAAATATTCAGCAGATATGTTTACAGGGTTCTCCGAAACATCATTTCATTGCCAGAAAAAAAAAAACAAAACCGGCACACAGAATAACCATTTCGATACTTCAACTCTTTTTGGAGTATGGGTAGTTGGACAGTCCCGCTTAAAAAGAGGCGAGGTGGGAAAGCACCACCTCTTTTCTCCTCCCATGGTACTTTCACTCTCCTCCTCCCTCACTTTAATTAAAGAAACAATCATCGTTTGCATTACAATGGCGGCTGAGTCCACTCACCATTAGTGACCCGTTTGGCATGGGAGTGGCGGTGAAAGCGCAACTTCAACCACAGCAACCCTCCAGTAAGTTCTCCTGTTTGCTGGGAGGTGCAGCAAGAGAAAAACCTTGGACCTGGAGCTGGTTTAATGCCATTGTATGATAAGCATCGGCCCACTAAATCTGGCCAGACAAAATCCCCCTGGAGAGGGGCTGAGTGTCGAGCTGAGAGGAGGAGAGAGCAGGCTGAGCTGAGTGGGTCAGATCTCACTCCCATACCCCTCCCTCCAGCACACACACTCTCAGCTGTCCCACTCTACAATGGATCGAGCATCTTTTGTGGCATTAACGGTTTGAGAACAATGTATGAGAAGTGAGGAGCACGGAGTTCCCACACACAGGCTGACACACACACACACACACACACACATCAGCAGGAAGCAACTTGCAGACAGCTGATCCAAGCATCCCTGTGTCCCTCGTCTATTAAAAATCTCTACACGTATGCGCCCATATCAATAACTGGCTCTCTGTAGGTATATGCATACAGTGCATGTGCAAAACCAAACAGCCGTATGAGCATGCACAAGCACACTCACACATGCACATGGAAATACTTTCCCATATTCTGTAAAGACCCAATCAGAGAGAGCTTGGAGAGGGGCTGTAAGTTTAGAAAATGGAAAGCGGTCACACACTAGCAAAGTGAGAAGGGGCAACAAGACGATTCTGAGCGAACAGTAATATTTATCACTTGCAAAGGAATGTCGAATAGGTAGCTTTTTCTGTGGGAAGGGAGAGGTAACACGTTCAGTTTCTCTAGTGAAACATTTTGCTAATGTTTCAGAATTCAGCCTACATACTTGTTTTTTGATTGCCACACAATAAAGCAATGAATGAAGACTATTGTTCTTATAGATACAGTCTGTGTTTCACTGATTGTCAGCTGCTTTTCCAAATTCAAGTTTTTAGAGCCATTTGTGGTCCATATCAAGTGTTGTGGTTGCTGGACGTACAGTAAGATTAACTTTGCTTTTTTGCTCTGAGAGTCCAAGAGTTAAATGTACACTGTATAAAGACTGCTACTGATTTTAAGTGGTTTTAAGATTTGGATCAATGAAAAAATACTCTTGTGTATCTAAGTAAGTTGTTAAGTAACTTGTCATTGTAATGGTCATTTTGTGAGACACTATAATGATTGTTATGTTGCTGACATTTGAAATAAGTATGCTTTGAATAAGTATGAAGACTTTTAAATTGTTTACAGCAGTGGTCCTCAAACTGTGGTACGAGTACCACTGGTGGTACATGAAGGGGCACAAGATCTAAAAAGTTTTAGAACCACTGGTTTACAGGTATGCGCCATTTAATGAGCGCATTACATTCTGTGAAACAGTACGTTGACAGAAATGGATGCTGACATTACCATAGTCACAGTCTTTTTAGACTACTTTAATGTAAATATAAAGGGTATATTCACAAAAAAACTGTGCTAATGATGCATAAATGCTTTACCCCTGACAACACGTGGAACGCTACCATCTACACAGCATCCCTAATGTCACTGCATGTTTCATTTATGGACAACCACAATAAGTACAGAAAATACAGTAATGTACTGTTACAATCCTGTCTATGGGAAATTCGTTAAAAAAGAGGATGGTATGATAGACCTGATACTTTAGTTTGATAATATTGATATTTGGTAGCAGTTTTATGAGCACGGAAGTCAGATGAAACAGAGAGTGAATGGGAACCAGTTTATACAGAGGTGTTGATCAGTCCTGCACACCGGCTTGGAGGAATTTTAGCCCATTCCTCCATACAGAACAGCTTCAACTCTGGGATGTTTGTGGGTTTCCTCATTAACTGCTCTCTTCAGGTCCTTTCACAACATTTCGATTAGATTAAGGTCAGGACTTTGACTTGGCCATTCCAAAACATTAACTTTATTCTTCTTTAACCATTCTTTGGTAGAACGGCTTGTGTGCTTAGGGTCGTTGTCTTGCTGCATGACCCACGTTCTCTTGAGATTCAGTTCATGGACAGCTGTCCTGACATTTTCTTTAAGAATTCTCTGATATAATTCAGAATTCATTGTTCCATCAATGATGGCAAGTCGTCCTGGCCCAGATGCAGCAAAACAGGCCAAAACCCTGATACTACCACCACCATGTTTCACAGATGGGATAAGGGAAAACAATGCAGTGTTTTCCTTTCTCAAAACATTACGCTTTTCTTTTAAACCACAAAGTTCTATTTTGGTCTCATCCATCCACAAAACATTCTTCCTTTAGCTTTCTTGCTTGTCCACGTGATCTTTAGCAAACTGCAGACAAGCAGCAATGTTGTTTTTGCTCGTCTGCCATGCACACCATTGTTGTTCAGTGTTCTTCTGATGGTGGACTCATGAACATTAACATTAGCCAATGTGAGAGAGGCCTTCAATTGCTTAGAAGTTACCCTGGGGTCCTTTGTGACCTCACCAACTATTCAACTAATCCCGTCTTGTTCTTGGAGTGATCTTTGTTGGTCGACCACTTCTGGGGAGGGTAGCAATGGTCTTGAATTTCCTCCATTTGTACACAATCTGTCTGACTGTGGATTGGTGGAGTCCAAACTCTTTAAAGATGTTTTTGTAACCTTTTCCAGCCTGATGAGCATCAACAACACTTTTTCTGAGCTCCTATTATTTCAGTCGTTCAAGTAAAAAGAAAAAAACCTAAAAATGAATCAATGATTGTTTATAACATGATGACCTGCTTTCTTCCAAGAAAATGATGGTGCAATTGTTTTCTGTACATTTGAGTCTTTGTATCTTTCTCCTTATTTTGACTTTGATACTGATTTTCTTAAGATCATGTCCGCCCCCATTCAATCATGTTGTGCACAAGCATAAAATGATCAAACTGTTCAAGGGGAAGGCAGGAGCCACAGAGATGAGAACTATCCAGGCCTTGGATGAGGTACAATGAAATATGAATGATTGGGGTAGTTTAGTGCTGCTTTTTACATTTGTAATTTTCTTTGTGTATTATATTTTTTAGTTTCATTCAAATTGATTAATAGGGTATAACAGTGATGCAGAACATTCTGGCATACCTTATGTTTGGGTAGTTTGGTTTGGTAATTTTTCCTTTGTGTGTGTGTGTGTGTGTGTGTGTGTGTGTGTGTGTGCGCGCGTGCGTGTGCCAAAGATACCCTATGTTTGATTTGCACCCGTTTTCCCAGCGTTTCTTGGTAGGCTGTGATGAGCCTGATCAGGGTGAAGTGGCCCGTCGCTCCATCTGTTGCCAGAGACCACACTCAAACCAGGCCAATTTAGTGTAATCAATTAACCTAACTTGCATGTCTTTGGACTGTGGGAGGAAACCGGAGTGCCCCGCGTAAACCCACGCGGACAAGGCGAGGACATCCAGACTCCACACAGAAAGGACCCAGGCCGCACCACAATGGGATTGAAACCAGGACCTTCTTGCTGTGAGGCGGCGATGCTACCCTTATCCTCATGATGATTGACCTGCTGAAGGAAGGAAAACCTTCCTAGTAAAAGGAACATTCTGTACATGTAAACCCGATGTATTCAAAGTAAATGATCGAGTATAGTATATAACTTTTTATTGTAATGTTTGTTACAGTGTTTATATATATATACGTATATATATAAACACTGTAACAAACATTAGAATTACACAACTTGGTTGAATTGTGAATTGTGAACTGAATTGTGTTCTTGCATTGAAAGTATACCAAATTTTATGTTGTTATGAAAGTGGTGCATTATGTTATGTTTATATATTTACATTACTTTTGACAGGTTTTAAGAGAGTTACATAAAAAAAACCGCCTAGGCAAAAATTCTACTTTGCATACATCTCAAGGATTTAAGTTACATAAAAGCAATAATCACATTTGATTGGTACAACTTTAATGATTTAGCTTATGTGAAATTAGTTGCGTTAATTCAAATCACCAAAAGTGTTTGTTTTGTATTGGTTATAAAAAATTAAATTGCTTGTTACCTGTTAAGGTTGAACCAGTGATTTTTTTTTACTGTCATTAATCATTAAAATAAATATGCACATGTACTGCAACATACAAAATAGTGTGTTGTTTTATTAACTACAGTTCTCCTAATTTTGTACAGCAAATCTTTAACGAAAATGTTATAATCCTTTCAGTTAGTTAAGTGTTAGGTGTCACTAGACAGATTCCCTCGAAACATAGCCACTTTTCATTTTTCACTGTTACTTAAGAATTGAATTTAGAAGACATTAGGTACAAAAGACATTATATAGCACAATAGCACATAAACTATTTAATAAATATTGAGCTTTAAAATGGTACCTCAGGTGTGCATTACACAAGTTCCGTAATATCCAACACAATATAATGACTGCAACAACTAGTTTGATGTTTTAGTCAATGTTTTAGTATATTCAAACTTCATACTCTTCAAGTCTAAATAAAAAGTTTAAATAAGAAAGGTAGCAATTATCAAATATCACAATCCACTTTGCATTCAATTGAAAAGGCTGTTTCAGCACAGCTGAGTAAGGTTCGAAATAGTGAATTCTAGAAGAAAAAAGAATACAGTGGTGCTTGAAAGTTTGTGAACTCTTTAGAATTTCTATATTTCTGAATAAATATGACCTAAAACATCATCAGATTTTCACACAAGTCCTAAAAGTAGATAAAGAGAACCCAGTTAAATATTATACTTGGTCATTTATTTATTGAGGAAAATGATCCAATATTACATATTAGTGACTGGCAAAAGTATGTGAACCTTTGATTTCAGTATCTGGTGTGACCCCCCTGTGCAGCAATAACTGCAACTAAACATTTCCTGTAACTGTTGAACAGTCCTGCACACCGTCTTGGAGGAAGTTTAGTTCATTCCTCCGTACGTTTACGTTTATTCATGTATTTAATGTTGCTATCAGCATCAGTGGCCATGTTCAGTGACACACAAGGTTACATCCATACACAAGGTTATCTCAAGACAAGTCACTCATTCACTCAAGTCAGTGCCAATTAGTGTAGTTAATTAACCTAACATGCATGTTTCTTTGGACTGTAGGAGGAAACCGGAGTACCCGGAGTAAACCCAACGCGGACACTTGGAGGACATGCAGACTCCACACAGAAAGGACCCAACAATTCCTCTGTACAGAACAGCTTCAACTTCTGGGATGTTGGTGGGTTTTCCTCGCATTAACTGCTCGCTTCAGGTCCTTCCACAAGTTTTCGATTGGATTAAGGTCAGGACTTTGACTTGGCCATTACAAAACATGAAACTTTATTCTGCTTTAACCATTCTTTGGTCGAACGACTTGTGTGCTTAGGGTCGTTGTCTTGCTGCATGATCCACCTTCTCTTCAGATTCAGTTCATGGACAGATGTCCCTGACATTTTCCTTTAGATTTCTCTAATATAATTCAGAATTCATTGTTCCATCAATGATGGCAAGCCGTCCTGGCCCAGATGCAGCAAAAAACAGGCCCAAACCATGATAACTACCACCACCATGTTTCACAGATGGGATAAGGTTTTTATGCTAGAATGCAGTGATTTGTTTCTCCAAACATAATGCTTTTCTTTTAAACCAAAAAGTTCTATTTTGGTCTCATCTGTCCACAAAAGATTCTTCCAATAACCTTCTGGCTTGTCCACATGATCTTTAGCAAAACTACAGATCAGCAGCAATGTTCTTTTTGGAGAGCAGTGCTTTCTTTCTTCTTGCAACCCTGCCATGCACACCATTGTTGTGCAGTGTTCTTCTGATGGTGGTCTCATGAACAATAACATTAGCCAATGTTGAGAGAGGCCTTCAGTTGCTTAGAAGTTACCCTGGGGTCTTTTTGTGACCTCGCCAACTATTACATGCCTTGCTCTCTTGGAGGGATCTTGGTTGGTCGACCACTCCTGGGGCGGGTAACAATGGTCTTGAATTTTTCCATTTGTACACAATCTGTCTGACTGTGGATTGGTTGAGTCCAAACTCTTTAGAGATGGTTTTGTAACCTTTTCCAGCCTGATGAGCATCAACAACTCTTTTTCTGAGATCTTCGGAAATCCCCTTTGTTTTGTCCATGGCACATGATACACTTCCATAAACGTGTTGTGAAGAGCAGACTTTGATAGATCCCTGTTCTTTAAATAAAACAGGGTGTCCCCTCACAACTGATTGAAAACACCTGACTCTAAATTCACGATCAAAGTAACTAATCCAAGAGGTTCAGATACTTTTGCCACTCACTAATATGTAATATTGGATCATTTTCCTCAATAAATAATTGACCAAGTATAATAATTTTGTCTCATTTGTGTAACTGGGTTCTCTTTATCTACTTTTAGGACTTGTGTGGAAATCTGATAATGTTTTAGGTCATATTTATGCAGAAATATAGAAAATTCTAAAGGGTTCACAAACTTTAAAGCATCCGTTTTAGTCCATGGAGTTGTCAGTGCTTTATGCAATTTTAAACCAAGTTAGGTGACAGTTATGTTAAGTTATGCTATGTAGATATTACACAGAAATATGTACTTGGATGCATTGACATAACTGATTCATTATATAGCTAAGCTCAACCATTGTTTTTACTCATTTCGAGCATTCCGCTTCTCAAGAACACAGGCCCCCATGCTCTTTCCAAATTAGTGGTGTGTGTGTGTGTGTGTGTGTGTGTGTGTGCACTGCTGTCATGCATTCCCACAATGTCAGCCTCTACCCTGTCAGCCTCAATCCAGTGGCAGATCCATATTGATTTTTAGCCACCTGTGTCAGACAACCTTCTTGCTGCCCCACTGATCCGGCTTGCTGCAGCCCACGGTCTCCTGGGGCAACTGTCACATGGAACACTATGCGGTCCATTTGTCAGCAATTGTTATAGTTTAGCAAAGCAGTGATGTGTGTTCAGAGTGGGATGGTGTAGGACGTGCCAGGAGTGGGGCTGGGAAGGGCTTCCGCTAATAGGATGAGAAAGCCCCCACACACCGCTGGGAGGAGGCTTTGGGCTCACGGCCACATGGCCAATGTGTGTCTCAATCAGTCCTGCTCAAGTGTGTGCTTTGCAATTGGTAGTTATAAAACTAGATCTGAGAAGGAAATCAGTAAATTTACTGAAGACCAGGACTTGTCGTCCCTTCTAACCTTTTGTCCTTTTGTCCAGTAGTAGGGTAAATGCTGTTTATTACTGTGTGCAGTTGCACATCTCTTATACCCTCCTTTATAATGCATACCACTACCAAAGCTCATCTAGGAAATTCAGTGATATACAACCCCATATCAGAAAATGTTAGGACGGTATGGAAAATGCATATAAAAGATATGCCGTGTTCCTTGCATTTCCTTTGACTTTTATTTCATTGCAGACAATAAGAACCCAATATATTTCAGGTTTTTTTTCTGGTCAACCTCATTTCATTTGTTAATAAACATTCTTTCCTGCTTTTCAGGTCTGCAATAAAAGAAAAAAGTTGGTGCGGGGGCAATTTAGGGCTAGACATGAGGTAAAAAAACAACAACAACAAGTAAATAATGATGTGATTTCGAACAAATAATGTCAACAGGTGATTATAATTATGATTTGGTACAAAAGCAGTACCTACGAAAGGCTGTCTTTGAGAAGTAAAACTCTTTTGTCCTTTACGCACTGAAATTCCTCTATATTCCTTGACTCGTTTAACGATATTAAGCACTGTAGAGGGAGAAATATGTAAATCCCTTCCAATTATTTTTGAGGAGCAGTGTTTTAGAACATTTTAATAATTTTCTCACAAATGTGTTGATAAACTGGAGATCATCTTTACCCCTCGAAGACACAGCCTTTTGTGGATGCTGCTTTTGCAGTAAATCATGATTATAATCACCTGTTGAAATCATGTCCTTTTAGTTTTTTTTTTTAACTCACTTGTAGCCCTAAATTGCCCCCGTCCCAACTATTTTTGGAATGTTTTGCAGGCCTGAAGTGAATAGATGTTTATTAACAAATGTAATGAAGTTGACCAGAAAAAAACCTGAAATATACTGGGTTCATTCTGTCTGAATGAAATAACAGTCAAAGGAAATGTAAGGAACACTGCATATATTTTCATATGCATTTTCCATACCGTCCTAACATTTTCTGATATGGGGTTGTATATCACTGAATTTTCTAGACAAGCTTTGGTATTTTCCATACCGTCCCGACTTTTTCTGTTTTGAGGTTGGACTAAACGTGTGTGTATCAGTGTAGTGCAATTGAAGTAAAAGCCATTGCCCTTACCTTTACTGACAGAACCAGTTTCCATTCTTGATAACTGTGTTTGACTATGTATGATTATACTGTTATTTAGATCTGGTACTTTTGTCATCTTAAGCCTTTGCACAGATTCAGCTGTGTCAATAATGTGAGTAGGGCAGGATGCGTTAGTCTCCTTGGCTTAGGCCCAATTTGTTATTGAACTCCAGATGAGGGTTTTACTTGCAGGTAGGTCCTTCTTAGTTTGTGAACCCTCTGCATAAATATGAGCTAAAACATCATCAGATTTTCACACAAGTCCTAGAAGTAGTTAAAGAGAACCCAGTTAAACAAATGAGACAAAAATATTACACTTGGTAATTTATTTATTGAGGAAAATGATCCAATATTACATATTAGTGAGTGGCTAAAGTATGTGAACCTCTAGGATTAGCAGTTAATTTGAAGGTGAAATTAGAGTCAGGTGTTTTCAATCAATGAAGTGTAAACTACAATCTCCACTCCAGTAAATGAGGCGGTACAGTGTATGGACTCCAGAGTTATTCATGTGATGTGATGTGTTAAGACGACTCAGATTGTACACTGTAACTTGTATTTCAGCTGTTTTTATATTTTCAGTGAACTATGTGGAATATCGCAATATATAGCAATGTGAATCGTATCGCAATGTATTGTGAGTTAATGATATCGTGACCCATGTATCGTGACGCGTGTCATATTGTGAAGTCCTTTTCAATACCCTCTCTTAACACACATACACACCCACTCACACTGGGACACTTTAGAGACACCATTTGATCTAACGGATGTCTTTGGAATGTATGAGGAAATTGGATTACTCTGAGGAAACCCACACAGGTGGCAACCAGGCCAGGAATCAACCTGGAGATCTTTGGAACTATGAGGCTAACCACTGCGCCGCCGTGCCGCCCAATGGCATGTGTTATTAATTCATTACTACTACGTACTCTACAACTATGCACCTTTCTGGAGCTCAAACGTATCACACCCCTGCAGTCCTGACTGGTTTGCCAGTGCCTCCTTCCTCGGCTTGGGTTTGTGCAAAAACAAACCCAACAAATTCCGCAGAGTGTGTTGGATTGAAAGAGCCTCAGTTTTCTGAAAGGTACCACTCTTCCGCTTATCCACCTGGAAACCTAGCAATGGCAAAAAAAAAAAAAAAAAGCTTTCGGGAGCAGACACAAGTGATGTCCTTCATTCGTTGCCAGGGTAAAAATGTTGACTTGGAGAAGATGCCAGGTGCTTTTAGCAATTATGAAAATATGATCATTTTCTGTATAGACATGCATTTGTAAAGAAAGTTGGGAGCCAGAGCCGGCACCCCTGGAAGCCTAACTTCTCGCTGTGGGGGTAAGCCAACAGGGTAGCAGAAGGTGGAGAAAAATGCACTCCAAGGCACGTTTGAGAGATCAAGGGGTGTAAACAGAGCCGATAGATGGCCAGGCCCATATGGAAGATATCAACTCAGTCTTGGGAGGTGTGATGTCCGGATAAGGAGTTGGAAGGTGTGGCCAGCAGGACTCTGTGCTACCTTCCCTTTTTGCTTGTGCGAGCTCTCTTTAAGACTTGTTGTTGTTAACGTTAATATGAGTCCAGCAAATAATCAGGACTTTGCAGTGGGTTCAATATTGGTTTACACTTAACCAACACTTCTGAAACAAACAACCTTCATTTGCAACCCATTGTAACTGAAGAGTGGCCAGAAGACAAGACACAAAAGAAAGCAAAGCAGGGTCAGATACCTAAATAGGGTAAGACAAGTGTGGCAAGGGTTAGGGTAGTGTGTGCAGTGAGAGGAAAACAAGGGACACACAGGGGAAAGGAGAAGGGTTAGGGTCAGCAGAGAGGACCAGCCTGTGACAGGAACATCTGAGTGATGACGTGGCACTGTAGTTACTGATATTTTCTCTGACTAGCTGCCTGATGGTTACTTCCCAATCCTGACATTAAAAATATTTTAGATTTTTTGGAGATTTACTTTTCATCGACAGTCTCTAAAATGTATAGAAAACTGTTTATAGGATTGCAAGTTAACCCTAGCATGGCAATAACCATATGGGAGATGTGTCTTCTAAGCATGGCAGGGTGACTCCCTTGACGGGGCATAATAGGTCGGCCTCCCCACAATACTGCCCATCTGGACCAGTCAGTGATGGATGGGACCTGCTTACCACTGGCTGGGGAGCCACCATCAATCATAGCCTGATCATCCAGCTGACTGGTGCTCCTCTCTGACAGGGCTTTAGGTCAGGAGATCAGTCAGGAACTGCTCAGTCACTGATCAACCTGCAGGAGGGTGCTAATCTCATCAGATCAAGTGTTTCTTGCTCAAGTGAGCAATACTTAGGGAAGCTTTTAGTTTTCTGACATGTACATCCTTGTCTTAATGACTGTGATGAATTAATACAGAGTGCAAAATTTGTAAAGTAGGCTACAGATAAGCACCGTTTAACGACCATAAGATCCAGGTCTGTTCTCTTTAATGGTCAAGGTTTTAACAATTATAGGAAATAAAAATCTGTATTTTAAGTCTTGACATTGCGACCATAAACAGCTGGTCACCTCAACTGCCAATCAACACTGTGGATCCATGCGTAGATCCAGGAGTGTAAGAGCGGATGTTCACATTCACTTGTTGATTCTCTGTTTCAGCTGGCTGATATTCCATGTTGTTTGTAATACTGTCTGTTAATGCATTTTTGGCTTCCATCAAACAATTGATTTCAATTACTCATCTATCACTAGTGTTTTCAGGTGCATTTAGGTATCATGAATATCGTCGTAAAGGACGTGTATCTGTATAAGAAAGTTACATGATGATCTACCTTTGCAAAAGTGTGATCAATGGTCAGAAAAATGGCACTTTCTTAATTGACAGAATATTACGTAGTCATTTCAGTTGTTAAGTTTGGGAATATGATCATAGTTCAAGTATACTTCACTAGGTTTATTATTTAATTACATGACCTCAGTATCTCTAGGTTTTATTACTCCAATGGAAACTGGGCTGGCTGCTCGGATGAAGCTTATATTAAGCTAAAACTAAATGTAGCAACAGTTCTTTCTAGAGCTGTGATGAGGTTAGATCTGTTTTATATACTTTGCATCTGATTTAAAAAACCATTTAACATATAAAGCAGTACTTGGTTTAGCATTCATAATAAATAAAGTTGTATGATGGTTACACAGGTTGAAAAATCTCGATTATGAGAATAAGATCTGTGTGTATGTGCATGTAGGGTTAGGTTTAATCCTAACACTAGGCTTTTCTCATGACTACTGGTTAAGGCTCTGGACAACTAATCGGAATGCTGTATGAATGGGTGTCTTGGAAAATTGTCTTTTTGCATGTAGATGTAATATAACTTTATTAAAGGATACAGGATAATAGGAAGATTACAGTTGCTCTGGAGCCTATCACGAAAACACTGGGTGAAAATGGGAATACAGCTTGGACAAGCCACTAGTTCATTGTTTATTATAACATATACGCTCCTTCATTCATGCTAAATTACACCTCGGGGCAATATCATCCAGCTGACATGTTTTTGGTAGCTAGAAGGAAACTGAAGCGTCAAACCTGTGTATTTGTTATTTAATTATTTTGTGTGCTTTCAGTTTTTTATATAAAAACCATTTTATGTAATGCAGTGCTGTAGGTGCAAAAGTCACTATATAAATCAAGCTGAGTGAGCTTCCTGGTGCATCCAGCAAATCAGATTATTACAGTACACACAAACAAGAAAAAATGTGTTTTCCATTATGTACAAATCAACAGCAAATTAAATCATTCTTTTCTAAACTTTGCTCAGTTACCATTGTTTATAGTGTGGTAATAGATTGGTTCTCATTATGTTATTTCTTGAATTAATTAGGAACCTCTGGATCAAATGAAGTATGTTTATTAAGAACCATGACAAAATAATTGACCAGTTCGTTTTTATTTATGTTACAGTGTAGTTTAATGTAAGTGGCTATGCATGGGAATTGGTGAACTGGAGAGCAGAACATTTAAAAAAGCATGAGGAAGAGTTTGATGTCATGCTCTGCCTTGTGGTGTTCTTTCTTGTATCCATCTCCAAGGTCTGCAGTCTACATACAGACTCCAAACCAGATTCTGATTCCCACGAGGAGCATGTGGTTAAAAGAACTCAGACTTACGCAACATGCGGAAACAAACTGGAGCAACATGAAACTGGGAATGCCTAGACAGAACCCATTTTGCTGTCATCTGGCTGGCTAAGGTGACGGCTATCAGTCAAAATGACCAAGGGTAGGACTAATGAGAGGAGACATCCTAGGTCTCTAATGAGGAAGACCACCAGGATGGAGGATAGGAGCATGAGGGCTTCAACAGGGAGATGGTGCCAAAGAAACAGTGTTTTCTCTCCCTCACTTCCCCTTTTTCTCTCTGTCCTAGTTTGTGAACCCTTTAGAATTTTCTGTATTTCTGCATAAATATGACATAAATATCAACAGAATTTTACAGAAATCCTAAAGGTAGATACAAAGACTCCAACAAATAAGACAAAAACATTATACTTGATATGTTATCTATTGAGTAAAATGATTCAATATTACATATCTGTGAGTGGCAAAAGTATGTGAACCTTTAGGATGAGCAGTTAATTTGAAAGTCTAATTAGAGTCAGAGTAGAGTTATACCAGCAATTTCTAAAGGAAAATGCCAGGACATCTGTCCATGAACTGAATCTTAAAAGAAAGTGGGTCATGCTGCAAGACAACTCGATAAATAAAAACAAATGACCAAGTATAATATTTTTTGTCTCATTTATTCAGTCAGGTTTTCCTTGTTCACGTTTAGGACTTTTGTAACAATCTGACGGCATTTGAGGTCATATTTATGCAGAAATACAGAAAGCTTTCAAGAAACACTGTATAAGCACATACAGAACCAGCCAAAAACCTTGGACACACCTGTCTGTGATGTATTTTGCTTTATTTTAGGCATGTTATTCACCTTACAGCTGCCAAAAGACCTTGAGGCAATCAAGTAATACAAATTAGCTCTACTGTATTCTATGTGAAATGACTTTGCTGCTAGTGCTCGGTGAAGCCTTTCTTTCAGCTGTAATCTGTGGTGCTGTTAACTGAAATTTCTTAGGCTAATGACCCTAATATATTTGTCATGTGCAGCAGAGGTAACGCGTGGTTTTTCCTGAGGCGATTTTCATACAAGCCAGTTTCATTATAGAGTCTGGTACTTTTGGCCACTGCACTTGTTGAAACTTTAAGAACTTCTGACATTTGCCTAAATAATTAGCCACCATTTCTTAAAGTACCGTATTTTTCGGGCTATAAAGCGCACCCGGTTATAAGGCGCGATATCAATGATCGACTTCTAACGGATCTATTTTCATACATAAAGCGCACCGGGTTATAAGGCGCATGAAATGAAACAAAACTCTTAAGTTCCCTCATAAGCTCAGTTTGGTCTTCTTTACCTGGCACAGGGCGTCTTCTTGCTTCCTCCACTTCCGTATCATTGATTCGTTAATGTTGAATTCTCTCGCAGCTGCTCTATGTCCATGTTGTACTGCGTTGTACTGTTGTACTGTTGACTGATAGCGTTGAGTTTGAAATCCGCTTCGAAAATGAATGAATGAATGAATGAATGCACGTACCCTAATGCTGAAGCACATACCGTATTACTCCGCTATGCTGCGCACTACGGTTGCCATAAGCTTCGTAACTTACCAAGGCCGTGCTAAAACATTTTGACAGATTTATGAGCGCCGTGTACCATCTACAATCGGTTCTAGGTCAGAAGGCTCAACCAGAATTAATTCATACATTAGGCGCACAGCATTGTAAGGTGCACTGTCGATTTTTGTGAAAGTTAAAGGATTTTAAGTGCGCCTTATGGTCCGAAAAATACGGTATGTTACTTCTGGGGCAGCACAATGGTTTGGGTCAGTAGCGCTGTCAGCTCACAGCAAGAAGGTCCTGGGTTCGATCCCCAGGTGGAGCAGTCTGGGTCCTTTCTGTGTGGAGTCAGTATGTCCTCCCCATGTGGGTTTTCTCCTGGTACTTCGGTTTCCTCACACAGTCCAACGACATGCTTCAGGTTAGTTGATTACGCTAAAAGTGGCCCTAATGAGTGAGTGTGTGTACCCTATGATGGATTGGATCCCTGTCTAGGGTTTTTTCTGCCTTGCTCCCTATGGTGCTGCTAGGCACCGGCTCTCCAAAACCCAACCCTGTCCAGGATTAACCGGATAAGAAAATGAATAAATGTTACATCTGCAATCACTTTTGTGCAAATTGTGACAACTGCATTCACTTTGCAATTATTGTGCTTTTTACCACAAAATTGGGATGGCTTACTAAAACCTTTTTCCCATTAAAAAATCCTTTATTTTGGATAATCATTTTGCATCAACAAACTTGATTACTTAAATTTATGGTGGAAAAAAAAATTAACATGAGCATTTAAAAAATGGCTATTCAAAAGAGAAAAATCTGATTTTCAGTAGGTATGTCCACATTTTTGACTGGTACTCTATACTAAGTGTCTTCATTTGACAAGTCAGTTCCTCAAACCACTTCAGATGTCACTTCAGATATAAATTTATTTTTACTTCCTAATTTGGACATGCAAGATTCCTGAAATGTTGTATAAACAGATATATTACACTGCTACTACCAGAGTCGCTGGACTCATAGGATATGGAGGAACCATCTTTTTCTCCTCACTGTTTTTTTGTTCTGTATTTCTCTATATTCTGCTTTATCCAGAGTTGGCACTTTCTGTAATATTACAGGCCCATATGCTAATATCGAAAGAGACATATACCAGGTTGCTTATGATTGTGACAGCACCCTCTGGCTAAAAACGTATTATGAACAGACTGTACTGAGCAATGTGTTTAGATTATGTTGATGTAACTTTCAATTTAAAACCTAGGACCAGCTATCCATCTTATGCAATGAGGTACTGCAACTTTGCCAAACCACACAAAAGTCACTGATCAGGTCCAGGTGCAACAGTGCACGTATTTCACAATTAGATCAGGTCGAAAGAAAGCTCTTAATTCAAATCTTAAGTAACTCCAAGGAGACATCAGGTGTGTTCTATAATGTCTCAAACAACACGAGAAGAAAGTTGGAGGGAAATTGGCGTGCTGCAAACAGGCAAGGCATGGACCAATCTTCCACCATGTCCTGACAGCAGCAATGATCCATACCACCACGTAATACCACATTTGTTATTGATTTTCTATTGTTAAGACAGTATGAGAGGAAATAGGGCTGGGCACAGTATACTGATTTACTCATCATTGCTATTTACTTTTATACAAGTGATTACTATTGATGAAAGATTCTGTAATGCTTCAGATGACTTCTGCAGTATGCTGCCAGAATTATTAATATGATGTACCGGTATATTAGAATGCAGTGTCGTCTAGTATAGACCATCTATACCAGATACGCATTTTTTTTTCTTTTCTGCAAAAAACAAAAAAACAAAACAAAAAAACCTGCTGATCCCATAATGCACTTATCAACCTTGTAGTCTAAGGATGTGTAGTATACCAAATGAAAATTATTACATATAGCATACTACATGCATAGTCTATAAAAAATCCCATGTATACTCCTAACCAGTCATGGACTTGTTGCTGAGCTATAAATGTAAACTGATATGGAAGCCAAATACCCTGAGTCATTCTTCAACTATGAGTAAAGTAGCATATACAGTACACTAATGAAATGCAACAACCAATCACAAGTTTAATAAGGTTGCATTCAAGAAGATCCAAATCCCATTCTGCCCCACATACAGTAAGGAAGGTTGTTCACAAGTTCAAAAAAATTGTTCAAGAGTTAGAAAGTTAAATAAACATACTTGAAGATATGCAGAAGATGGAAGTATTTGGGGGTCAACAGATCTCCAAAATAGATCTCCAAACATACAATTAAAACTCCTTTTTGATGGTGTACCAGAAGAAAGCTTTTACCTTCTCAGCTCAAACATAATTGCCTGGACTTCTAGACACTACTGGAATTGGATTCAAAGCATATATAAATAGAGCTTTGGCAACAAACACTTCAGATGGGTTTGACACAAAGGAATGATGGTTATACAGAAAGTAAACGGTTGGATGTCTCAGTATCTCAGTTCATGGATGGATCTTATATCAGGCTAAATATCCAAGATGTGCATCCAATTCCATACAGTGGTTCAAAGAACACAAAATCAAGCTTTTGACATTGTCCTCTCAGATCCCCTGACATAAACCCCCATTAAAAACCTTCCATATTTAGAGAGGACATAGGACCCTGGAGGATCTGGAGTTTCACTATTAGGAAATGTCTTAAATTCCTTGCTTTATGTTCTCCAAAATTATTTTTGTGTCTTCGTTTTGTGTGTTAATCTTATATAGTGAGCAGCTTTGGTAAAGATGGGGAAAAAAAGGCTTTAGAAAAGAAAAAGCTTGAAAAACACTGAACATAATCTAACACCTTTCTCTTCCTCCAGCTATAGAAGTTTATTCTGTGTGTATATGTATGACCTAAGTGTTTGATGATGGCTTCAAATGCAAAGGAGAATATTTTCAGTTCCTTCTAAGGTGACCAGTTGTGACATAGGAAGCCAATGAAGTTAAATTTCAGCCAACAAAGCAAATTATTTACCACATTACACAAAAAACATAAAATCCCAGACATGAGATTTCCACCGGTCTCTTTCAGCCACATGATTAAAAATGTATTACTAAGGATGAGAACTGTTCTGGTTGATTCTAGTATATTCAACAAGTATGTGCTTCAAAAGTTACACAGTTTTTAAACATTAAGCAAGAATTAAGGAGTCTTGCATACGGCAAGAACTTGAAGGCCATGCAGAAATGAAACCACACAGATTGATACTCTGCATTCTGGTTTTGCAACTCAAGTCGTCCTGCACTGAGTCAGCACTTAGTGTCTGCTGCTTAATATTGCTTTCTATTTTAAGGCAAAATGTCTGTGTGTTGTCAGTACATGATTTCAAGTAAATAAATGCATCATTACAACAGTTCTGGCACCATCCCAATCCCACATTCTATAATACTGTTGCCACCCCTTTCCCAGCATTGTGTAACACGGTCACCATCTCATCCCCACATTCTCTAACACTGTCCCCAACCCAATCCCTCATTCTACAACCCCAAGTCAGAAAAAGCTAAAGCTAAAACTAGCTAGACTATGGGGAAAAAAACAAACCGAAACAAAAAAAGTACTGTGTCTTACATTCACTTTGACTTTGACTGTATTGCTGACAGTATGATCACCCAAGATATTTCACATTGTCTGGTCACCTTAATTTAATTTGTTAATAAACATTTATTCCTTAATTTCAGGCCTAATAAGGAGCACTGTTTTTATGTTGTTTGTTTGTTTGGGTTTTTTTTTTTTCATACTGTCCAAAAACTTTTATGATTTCGGTTATATATTACTATAGCCATCTTATTCCCACATCTTGTAATGCTGTTCACCATCTCAGTTCTACCTTCTATATTACTGTCCTCATCACATTCTCATTACATCTTTAACATTGCTGTCAATTCATCCTCACATTCTGTAACACTGTATCCAATCCCAGTCACACAGTGTGTAACACTGTCCTCATTACATCCTCACGTTAAGTAACACTGTCCCCACCTCCTCCCCATAATCAGTAAGTGTCACTGTCCAAATTCTACATTCTGTAACAGTTCCCACCTCATCCTCAAATTCTGCAACACCATCTCCATCCCAATCCCACAGTGTGTACCATTATCCCCATTACATCCTCACATTGTTACACTCTCCACCTCATCCTTACATTATGTAACAGTGTCACCATCCAATTTATGCATTCTGTAATACCGTCCCCAAATCTTCTCCACTTTCTGTAACAGTATGACCATTCAAATTCTACATTCTGTAACTGTCCCTATCTCATCCCCACATTTTGTAGCACTGTCCCCACCCCATTCCCACAGTGTGTAACACTGTCCCCACTAAATCGCCACATTCTATGACAGTACCACATACCCAACCCTACATCCTGTAACATTGCCACCATCCCAACTCCCACATTCTGTAACACTGTCTCCACCTCATCCTCACATTCTGTATCACCGTCCCCACTCAACTTCTGCATTCTGTAACACTGTCCTCATCACATCCCATTAAATATTTAACACTGTTGCCAACTAATACCCATATTCTATAACACTGTCCCCACCTCACCCTCACATTCTGTATCACTGTCCCCACTCAAATTCAGCAACACTGCCACTATCTCATCCCCACGTTCTATTACACTGTCCTCATCACATCCCCATCACATCTTTAACACAGTCCCCACCTCATCCTCACATTCTGTAAAAGTCTTCATCCCAATCACACAGTGTGTGACACTCTCCCCACTCTTTGGTCATGGCCATGGTTGAGTTTGGAGTCTGACTGTTTGAGGCTGTGGACAGGTGTCTGTCATACAGATAATGAGGTCAAACAGGTGCCATTAATACAGGTAAGGAGTGGAGGACAGAAGAGCTTCTTAAAGAAGAAGCTACAGGTCTGTGAGAACCAGAAATCTTGCTTGTTTGTGGGTGACCAAATACTTATTTTCCACCATAATTTACAATTCAATTCTTTAAAAATCCTACAATGTGATTTCTTGGATTTTCTTATTTTGTCTCTCATAGTTATTAAAATTAACAACCTCTCTCATCTTTCTAAGTAGGAGAACTTTCTAAGTAAGAGAACTGACTAAATACTTTTTTTGCCCCACTGTAACTGTAAGAACCTCATTCCCACTTTATGTTGCACTGTCCCCACCTCATTCCCACATTCTCTACCACTGTCAACACTCCAATCCATTATTCTGTAACACTTTCCCCAACTCATTCCCCCATTCTGTAGCACTATCACCACTCCATCTACACATTCTTCAACACTGACTGAGTTCTGTCACACTGAAGCTAACAACAGCTTGATAAGGTTGATATTAATTTCAGTATTTTAAACAAGTTTCAGTCAATCAAATTCATTGCCTTATATTTTTAATCAAGAAATCAACAGTGCATGGCAAATGTTATTCACAAACCCCATGTAAAGTGTATGCTTAAAAGAGATTTAAATGCACAGGCTGTAACTGTTATTATAATCTCATGTGCGTCTTCCTCTGTCACTGGTTGCTGGCGTAATAGTGTTGCCAGCCAAACCACGGGACCTTGGCATTCAAGTCAAGGTTAATTCCCGTGGTCTTCAATGCACTGTGTTCTGCATGCCAGATGTAGCTGGCTCCCATGATCCAAATGTTAGGGCCTGCTGATCAAAAGAGTTAAATGTAGGATATGTAATGTTGCGTTTCTGAAAAGCATGCACACGCATATAAATCATTAAATATTAAATATTCCAAAGTAAAATAGTTTTGATTTAAAAAGTTTTACTCATTAAGGAACAATACATGATTAAGATGAATAATTTGTGAATATGTTAATGTGCATTTTACAAAGAGCAGATGAGTAAAATTGTTGCGGTATAAGATTTTCAGACTGCTGACACGTAAATACACCAGAATGTTTTTAAACTACAGTGGTGCTTGAAACTTTATTCTCTACAGAATTTTCTATCATTCTACATATAGATGGGACAAACGAGACAACATATTGTACTTGCTCATTTATTTATTGAGGTAAATGATCCAGTATTACATACAGTGGTGTTTGAAAGTTTGTGAACCTTTTAGAATTGTCTATATTTCTGCATAAATATGACCTAAAACAACATCATATTTTCACAAGTCCTAAAAGTAGTTAAAGAGAACCTAGTTAAACAAATGAGACAAAAATATAACACTTGGTCATTTATTTATTGAGGAAAATGATCCAATATTACATATTAGTGAGTGGTAAAAGTATGTGAACCTCTAGGATTGGCAGTTAATTTGAAGGTGAAATTAGAGTCAGGTGCTTTCAATCAATGGGATGACAATCAGGTGTGAGTGGGCACCCTGTTTAATTTAAAGAACAGGGATCTATCAAAGTCTGCTCTTCACAACAAGTTTATGGAAGTGTATCATGTGCCATGGACAAAACAAAGGGGATTTCCGAAGATCTCAGGAAAAGAGTTGTTGATGCTCATCAGACTGGAAAAGGTTACAAAAACATCTCTAAAGGGTTTGGACTCTACCAATACACAGTCAGACAGATTGTGTACAAATGGAGGAAATTCAAGACCATTGTTACTCTCCCCAGGAGTGGTCGACCAATAAAGGTCACTCCAAGAGCAAGGCGTGTAATAGTCACAAATTACCCCAGGGTAACTCCTAAACAACCTTTGTGTGTGCATGTGCCTGCAATGGATTGGTACCCTGTCTAGGGTTGATTCCTGTTTTGCACCCTGTTCTACGGGTTAGACTCAAGCTCCTCATAAGCGAGTACAGTGGTACCTCGGTTCTCAACCACTTCGGAACTCGTCAACTTCAGTTCTCGATGTATTTTGACCAGAAAAATTTGAACCATTGTTTCTCGTCATTTGCATTTGCTTAAACTTGTATTAGTCGAGCCACGGGACTCGTTTCAGCCGAAATTCGATTCACGATTCATGATTCACAAATTTGGTGCACAGTGATTCAGTTTCACAACAGTTCTTTGCAGTGAAGATCTGCACTGTGTTTTTTTTATTTATTTTTCATTTACAGTTCTGTATTCTTAGTGCAAATACGATAGTATTGACAGGGAACCAAAATGGAAATCCTGTCCTGAATCGTCTAGAACACAGGCTGCAGTTAGCATTAGTAGCTATGCTAGCACCGATGAGTTCACCAATAGAGTAAGAGTTTCACTTTCAAACCATTACTCACTAAATTACATGAGATTTTTCAACATTATATAATAAGCTTTGTGTTAATAATTTGGCCAACTGTATGTTAAGGTAAGTATTTAAAACAGCAACTAACTTATCATTATTTATCCTAGATTCCGCTATTATATCATATAGACCGCTCTACCAAACATTTCTTAAACTCATCGGTTCATGATACACTTAACTTATGATGGATTTGCCAGAACATATCCCCTTTGTAAATCAGGGCGCACCTGTACATTTACATTTACATCATTTAGCAGACGCCTTTATCCAGAGCGACTTACAATCCAAGCAATTGTGGGTTAAGGGCCTTGCTCAAGGACCCAACAGTGGCAGCTTGGCAGAGGTGGGATTTGAACCCTTTTGGTCCATAGTCCAGTACCTTACCCGCTGGGCTACCACAGTCCCTGTACAATACCACTCCGTTAATGCATATAATGCCTAATACAGTGTGGATTTTGTTGGAGTCTGTAATGGATTAATTCAATTTACATGATTCCCTATGGGAAAATTTGCTTGGTAATCGTCTTTTTTATTGTTTTCGGGTTTCGACAAGCCTTCTGGAACAAGTTAATGATGGGAACTGAGGTACCAGTGTATAAAAATGAGTGACTGGATGAATAGTTGTTTAGTCAAACATACAAAAACATTTTCATCACTGTCTTTAAATGAACTAACATGAATTAATGTTTATAGTTAGCAAAAGCCACCTCAGTCAGGAGTAAAACTAATATACCTGGGAATATAACATGACAGCAAATTAGCGTCTAGATGTGATGATTTAATGAGGGTGTATTTACCTTTTATTTGATTTGGAAATGATTTAGCAATTCAACACTGGCATGTCACGGGCATGTCTATAACAAGTATGGGCGAACATTTTTTCTGCTCTGCACAAAAGTTCCTACAATTTGACATTCTTTTAGCTTTCAGACAGCACATGGGGGTTTCTTTGCACCATTTTGTCTATCTATACATTTAGATCAGTTATGTTACGTACAGATATGTCTCATCCTTAATTATGTAACCAAACAACTGTTTCTGTTTCCATTTGCACTGTAAAGAATTAGCTTTGTTCTGGTAATTGTAAGACTTTTAGTTTGGCTATGATGGTCATTTGGTCAACATATTTATTGGATTACATATCAAATTGCATGGTCATATCAGTCTTAACGCAGATATCTCCGGAGTACCTAACACTTTCAAAATGGGGCATAATGTGACGCTATTTTGTTTTATATAGCTATTAGTTGACAACATACGGCACAGACTAAACAAAATGTCCAATTCATAATAAACCTTATTACCATGCTCAAGGGAATACTCTTTTAATCCCTCTTTTTAAAGCTCTTTCCCATTCCCTCTGATAACCCTGATCTCCCATTCTTATGAAGCTCTCAAATGTAGACTGACTTACCACAGCTAAGTTAGCAGGCTTTTGAGCTAACTGCTAGCACAAAAACATATGGCAGTGAGTAGAAGTGAGTATGGTCTCAATATTGGGGTCTTTCTTTATAGGTCAATATTGACTGTATTATTTTGTATTAAGTGATGTGTTTTTATGCAGGTAAATTTAGCATGTAGTTAAAATGCTAGCAGCTAGCAGTCTGAATAACTAACTGCAAATAACCTAGCACAGTCATCTCTGTGTGTCTTGCAATTTAAATATGAGATTTGACTGGCTCAAGTTATGGAGAATGGATGAGGAATATTTGGGCTACACTCATGAAGTTTGGTGTATGACATTATGTATCCTGCCTGACTGGTAAATATGATTTTGTGTATGACTCTCTGGCTGTCTGTTACTGAGAAAGAGAGAGAGAGCGAGAGCGAGCGAGAGCAGTGTTTGGCTGTATCATGGAGCACGCCTGGAGAGAGAGGGGAAATGTGTTTGGCACATACGCAGCACACACAGCTAGTGGAGGCTGCAACAGCAGGATACGATTAATGACCGCAGAATAAGATTGTTACAATATGGCTTCCATCACCCCCCGCCTCCTTTTCTGTTGGCCTGTCATATTTCACAGCCCTGTGTGTGTGTGCATCGGGCAGACTCTTTTATTCTTCAATTGTGCACTCTTTTTCTCTCGTCCGCTTTCTTTTTCTGTCTTGCTTTTTTCTCGCTGTCTTTCTCGCAGTGTGAGCCATTGATATGCAACAGTGCATTTCTGGCCTGAGTTGAACCTTCGGTTTCCCTGGTTGCTCTCTGAAACACTTTGAATCACAGCTCTTGAAATGGCCAGCCAGCGCTGCTAAGAAACTCATTCACACCTTCATAAATGACACAGATGTACAGATAAATCGATCAGCAATTATGTCAAAATTCTCTTTGTTTCCTTATCCTCGCTTGCGCTTTATTTACAGCTCTGTCACTTTTCTTGTGTACCAGGCTAGAAGTACCAGAGATATGACAGCTAACTTACCCCTCCTGTCATAGCCCCTACCACCAAGTCTGAAAACCCCAGACTTTTACTCTAACATGTAGATTTGTCGTACAACCTATAAAACCTCTTTTAAAGACTTTAGAAAAAAGCAAAGTAGCAGCAGCTTCTTGAAATCTGGCAACCAAATGTTGCCGGTTATGAACGAGACAGCATCTGTTACTTAGCATCTACAGGTCAGTGCAGTGGACTAAAAGGCCAGGGCAATGAGGCAAGAAAAGAGGAACGCATTATCCAGCCGCAGAGGAGGATTGTAGCACACAGCCGTTGGCATGTTCAGCCCTGTGCGTCTGTGTTTGTCAACGCATTGGGGAGAGAGTTCGGAGGCTTTCGCTTCCGTCATTCATCATGAGCAGGCTTGATTTTTCCCAGGCGTGGAGATGCGTAGAAAGCAGTGGGCTACAGTATAGCAGGGGAAAAGGCGAATCTTTAAAGGGATACTCAACCCAAAAAAGAACATGCTACACTTTTTAAACGAGGGACCTTGCTATGCACCAAAAGGTTCTTAGTTTGTACCTCTGTGCATTAATTCATTAATTTCTATACCCACATAATCGAATTCAGAGTTGCTGGGGGCCTATCCGGTAGCAGGGTGTAATTTGGAAACCAACTCTGGACAGGGTGCCAATCCACACACACACACACACACACACGCTGTCACTAATACTGGGACACCAATTATTTTGGAATATGGGAGGAGACCTGGGTACTAGGAAAAAGCCCACACAGACATGGGGAGAACATGCAAACTCCACACAGGCAGTGGCCAGGTCAGTAGTCAAACATGGGTGCCCCTCTTATGATGGTTATAAGAGTTCAGTGATTTGTATCCATTGAAAATTTCATAAATAAAGAGTTTACAGCAGAAGCCTAACTAGCATAATTAAAGTAGCACAAACATGTTCTGTTAATAGGCTCTTCTTTTTCCAGTAGCAGTTCAAGTTCTCACTCCAAGTTGTTCTTCTGGCAACTGTCCCAGTCCCTCTCAAGCTGTTTTTATATAATAATAATAATAGTAATAATAATAATAATAATACGTTCAGTTTTTATAGTGCCTTTCACAAACCCAAGGACGCTTAGCAGAGATCCTCATACTTTCAGTCTGACCACATCAGAGAGCCCTAATTTCCCTTCTCCTCCTTCTGTTGACTGGAAATGATATGCTACCATACTGTTACCTGCTGGAGAACATCAGAACCTTCAGTGACTCTGTATGTTGAACTAAATAACGACAAGAGAGTTACTCATATATTCTATTTTATAACAAGTTCCCATAGAAAAAATGAGTCACCTTGCATGTTTAAGGTGGTAGTAACTTCAGGCTGCTGCAGATGGGGTTGCACGTAGAGAATCGGGCTATAAATACCTGCGGAATGTGTGATGGAATTCATAGATTGAGAAGAGGTGGTACAGTACAGTGATGTGTCCTTGGATATGTGGAAAAATGTGTCACAAAGCAGATGTTAATGATTGGCAAAAAGGAGTGATCGCATTTGGGCATGTCAAAGGCCATAGTCTGAAGGAAGTAGCTGAATTTGCAGGTGTATCGAAGCATACGGTCATACAGGTCCACCAGCAGTGGCAAAAATCCCAGTCTACAGGAAATTCTTGTTAGAATTTTGACCGAAAGACAAAACTGACGGATGTTTATTCACTGCTTGTGAATAAATTTTGTTTCACTTCCAGGCAATTTCTTGAACCAATTTCTGAAAGAACGCTCTGCAGGGAACTGCATACCACAATCATATGTAGCAGAGTGGCAGGCAAGAGGTCTTTGCTCACTTCTGCTACAGCTGTTCATGACTGGAAACGTGTTTTCTGGTCAGATATGTGAATGATGCTATGCTATCGTGTTCATCGAAGACCTCAGGAAGCCTTCAGTGAGAACTGTATCCAAGGTGTGGTTCAAGCTGGAAGAAATTCTGAGATGTTCTGAGATGTTCTGGTGGTGTACTAATTACTCGGAAATGTCCTTTGGTTGACGTGACCGCAAATTTGAACTGCAATGCCTACATGGAGCATCTGGTTTTGCCTTTTGCTAGTTATCTTACAGAAGAACATAACATTCCTATCTGGGTATTGCAAGGTGACTATTCTCATGTACACAATGTGACAAATGTGACTGACTGGCATGATGAACATTCAGGAGCAGTTACATATCTGGAATGGCCTGCAAAATCCCCAGATGTGAATCGTTTTGAATATCTGTGGGACTACCTGAAACATGTATTTATGTATTTAAAGTGTTGTTATAAATGTTATACAATTCTTTCTTGGTCCTCCCAAGATTTCTTCTTCATCACATTTAGGGAGTTTTTCCTTGCCACTATTGCCATAGCTTTCTGAGTTAGGGCTATTTTATGAATAAAGAACTTGTTACTATTACTTAAAAGCAAAATTAATTCTGAAATGTAGTTTAAAAAGGCAGCTCCTGTGGCTCAGAGATAAGAGACAGCTGCTGAAAACAGCAGTTCCTGGGGACCTGGTTTCGAACCCTAGAGTGGGATTTCAACATGCTGGTCGATGGGTTCAGTTATACTGTAATTGACTGGCACCCTGTCCAGGGTGTACCTCTGTCTGTGCCCTGTGAATTTTGGCATAGCCTCCAGACCTTGTACCACAACACTGACCAGGATAATCGGGGTAAAACAGCACATTTTGAAAAAATAAAGACATGAATCCATGACTGTACTTAATAATATAATAATTTCTTAATAATATCTTAGAAGGCACAGCACTTGATATCATAATTAATTGAAAATGATGTCAGTGAGTACGTTCTTCTGCCATAAAGGCTCTTTTTAGAGTTGTTTTGTGTTCATTGTATGTAGTGAAGTTTAGTTTAACTGTATGGCAAATTCTAATGGAAAATTCAGTAGTTACAAACCAAGGCTGTAGGGAAAAGTATTTTTTAGATTGTGGATAGTGTACTATAGTACTGTGAATTTGATCATGAAATGTATTTTTTAAAGAAAGTTGAAATCACAAATTTATGGCTTCTAAGGGTAGTTTTGTCCTTTAACAATCTGCTAGCTCATGGTAAATGAGCCTTGTCAGGTTCAAAAAACATTACTCATAATCAAATTCTCTATGGCGTGAATGAAAAAGGATGTTTACTTCCAGAACCTCAGTGTTGAACTTTATGCAAGTATGAAAGCTTATCCACACAGGAAGCCTGTGATGCAAAACTATTGATAGAGGCAAATTCCATCAAAGTTATTGTAAGAATGAAATTTCACTGACAAAACAGTAGGGTGGCTTAGCCTCTAGTGAGGCAAACAGTACAACAGATGGTCTTTATACAAATTAGAGTTCATGTTTATTGCACTCAGAATGAAAATGAATAAATCAGGTGGACGTTTGCAGTGCAGAAATATAGAGACGCAGCACTTATCATGACGGCTGGTGAAAAGTTGCAAGCTGGCATCTTCTGATTCGTTTAGCTCCCCCCTTCTGACTTGTTTAGAATTTCACAAGAGACTGCAGAAATTCAGTAAAAAATTTAGAGAGGAAAAATGAGAAAGGTGAGTCTGGTTTCGGCATCTGGCACATTGGCTTAAACTTCGAGCATGACTCTCCTGTATTTATTTAATTCCTGCTGTGCAACCCTGCACTGAAAGTGCAGGATTAAAATTCTTCTCATCCAGTTGATTTGAAAATGACACTTACCTGGCAGTGACTGTTGTCTTGCCTTTTGTAATGCCACTTTCTCTGGATATATGGTCCAGGAACTGGTTTGCTTTCACATTCAGCATGAACTATGAAGCAGGGAAGTATGATGGGCTCATCTTCCTTTTTCTTCTCTCTTTCTGTCTGTCTCTTTTTCTCCCACTTTCCCTCTGTTTTTCTTGTTCAGATGGATTTATGACTTAAACATGTGGCAGCTCTTGTCATCCAATGCATGGGCCCTTGCTCCCTCCCTCACACCTGTTCCCTCCAGCTGCCCTTACAAAGCTCTCCAGGCCTGACTTTAAGCCTATGATTTTTCTGTGTTCAGATTCTTTCAACATACTGTGTGATGCTGATTGTTGGTTTAGTTTTTACTAAAATGTCTCATTATGCAAGGGTGCAGAGTGAAGGGATCAGATTTTATTAACAATAAGAATGCAGTCAAATATCCGAATTGACACCATTTTGATTGTTGACCCAGAAATCAGTCCAAGTCAGCCATCATTTAGGATTACCAGCTCCAAGGAATCAAGGAGATAGGTGACTTTTAGAGAGAATGTGCACCATTCCCTACATAGAAGTATTTTTCATACTAGCATGTAAAGTAAGTCTACAGTGTATATATACTCACTGTCAAAAAAGTATAGCACCCAGATAGAAATGTCGGATTGCTGCAAAACTCGGCATGCAGTTGTCGCAGGAAGATATGTAAATGATTACAGGTGGTGTTTGATTAGAAACTGGGTCTTTACCACGAGAGGGTACTTCACCTGCTGTCTATAAAAAAGGATCGCAGGCGCTACTTTTGGGCAGTGTACCTCTTGGTGAGAGATCCTTGACTGCTAGACATGCCTAGACATATGTATATGAGAAATAGATTAAATACATTACAAAACAAAATATAAATATTTAATCCTGTGATTATATTAGTAATTATATTATTGGGCTTGTCATCAATAAGTGCCCTTGCCTTACATGTTGTGTGCTGATATGATTAATGGCAGTAAAGATTTATAGGAGGACAGATTTAAATACTTTTTTACCATATTAACAGCACATATACATATACATATACAGCATATATACATTCACTCATTAAGCTTCACTAACTGCTTTATCCTGGTAAGGATCAGAGTTTATCCAGAGTGCTGTCCAGAGGCACTGATCATCAAGTCCATCTATTGTATGGCATCACAACCTCACACACCTAGTGGCAAATTAGAGTGTACAGTCCATATACTGGCATGTCTTGGGATTTAGGTGGAAATTGGATTAAGGAAACTCATACAGACATGAGAAGAACATACCAACCCCACACAGGCTGATCTGTGGAACTGGGCTGTTGGAACTTTGTTGTACTTTGAGTGCAAATGTTGCACAAAACAAACAAACAAAAAAAACCAGAAACGTCTTTATATCTTCTCTCTATATTTGAGATTAATAGCCAACATATCTACTTTCCAAAAGTTTTATTAGCTATTATAGTATATGATCAATTTTAATATTTCATTGTGTATGTGTTTTTTTGCATTTGCATGGTTATATGATGCTAGTATTTGCTCAAAAACATCCTTGGGTTTGAATAGAAGTTATATATACACTGCCTCTCTAAAATAAAAGGTCACACACTCTAATATTTCATTGGACCGCCTTTAGCTTTGATTACGGCACACATTCGCTGTGCCATCGTTTCCAGAAGCTTCTGCAATGTCACAACATTTATTTCTGTCCAGAGTTGCATTAATTTTCCCCCCAAGATCTTGTATTGATGATGGTGTTCTAAATGGGGTTCAGTTCTGGACTCTGTGGTGGCCAATCCATGTGTGAAAATGATGTCTCATGCTCCCTGAACCACTCTTTCACAATTTGAGCTTGATGGATCCTGGAATTGTCATCTTGGAATTTTCCCGTGCCATCAGAGAAGAAAAAATCCATTGATGAAATGACCTGGTTGTTCAGTATATTCAGGTAGTCAGCTGACCTCATTCTTTGGGCACATAACATTGCTGAACCTTGACCTGACCAACTGCAGCAACCCCAGATCATAACACTGCCCTCACAGGCTTGTATGGTAGACACTAAGCATGATGGGTGCACCACTTCAGCCACCTTTCTTCTTACCCTGATGTGCCCATCGCTCTGGAACAGGGTCAGTCTAGGATCATCAGACCACATGACCCTCTTCAATTGCTCCAGAGTCCAATCTTTATGCTCCCTACCAAATTTAAGCCGTTTTTTCCGGTTAGCCTCACTGACAAGTGGCTTTCTTAAGGCTACACAGCTGTTAAGTTCCAATCCCTTGAGTTCCCTTCACATTGTGCATGAGGAAATGCTCTTACTTTCACTATTAAACATATCCCTGAGTTCTACTGTTGGTTTTCTTGATTTCACCATACGTTTAAGTGATCGCCAATCACAATCATTCAAGATTTTTTTCCGACCACATTTCTTCCTTGAAGATATTTCCCCACTGTCCTTCTACTTTTTAATAATGTGTTGGACAGTTCTTAACCCAATTTTAGTAGCTTCAGCAATTTCCTTTCTCTGCTTGATGCATGCCAATAATTTGACCCTTTTGAACAGATTACCATCTTTGCCACGACCACAGGATGGTTGTTTAACAAATGAGAAGCTACTCACTGCATTAGTAAGGGTTAAATAACTTGTTGCCAGCTGAAACATAATCACCATGCAGTAATTATCCAAAGGGAGGCTCTTACCTATTTGCTTAGTTAAATCCAGGTGGTGACTTTTTTTGGCCAGGCAGTCTATGATTTGTAAAGAAAACCATTGTTTTACATTAGATAAATGAAAAATAGAAACATTTTCTCTAGTGGATTCATACATTTGTTTCACACTGTATGTACAGTTATTATTAGCAGTTCCGGTGGCTCAGAGGTATGAACCAACTGCTGGAAACAGCAGTTCTTGAGGACCTGTGTTCAGACATCAGCATGAAGGTCACTATGGGGCCCTGCAAAGGACTGGCTTCACATCCAGGGAGCACTTTTGTCTGTGACCAACTGATTCTGAACTAGGCTACAAAACTATATACACTTAAAAACTGTTAGTGTATTCGGGCAACATGTAGCCACAACATTCAATGCTAAGCTAGAACTAGTGAAGGAAAATGATGCTGCACATTCATTGATTACAGGTCACATTCACTGTGGCGTCGTTTCCACAAGCTTCTGCAATGTCACAACATGTTCTGTCCAGAGCTGCATTAATTCATGATGGGAGATTTGGACCACTGCTCAAAGTCTTCTCCAGCACATCCCAAAGATTCTCAATGGGGTTCTGGTCTGGACTCTGTGGTGGCCAATCCAGGTGTGAAAATGATGTCTTATGCTCCCTGAACCACTCTTTCACAATCTGACCCTTCTGAAACAAGATTAACATTTTTCCACGACCAAAAGATGTGTCTTTCGACATAGTTGTTTAACAAATGAGAAGCTACTCACTGCATTAGTTAGGGTTAAATAACTTGTTGCCAGCTTGATTAGTGTTGAAATATCAACAATGCAGTAACTATCTGATGGGAGGCTCTTTTTTTTATGTATTTAACTATGTGCTTAGTTAAATCCAGGTGGTGATCGTTTTTTTGGCCAGGTAGTGTATGTATATATATATATATATATATATATATATATATATATATATATATATATATATATATATATCTAGAACAACTCTTGGAAACAGACAAATAGACAATCTTAATCATGAGGTCTATAACACTGTGATATGACCAAAAGCATATCAACCTGTTCACCAGAGACACAAACATTAAGCTAAATATAATTTTACTTGTACAGGCTGTGAGTCTCCTACCCTCACTCCTTTCTATATTGTGCTCCCTTCATCGTTTTCTCAATTCTATCTCTTGTTGTTCCAGGCCTTTGTAGTTGTGTCTCTATGATATTTACACAGGAAGACCTCCACCGATGGTAAAGGCTGTTATATTCCATTTATTTCCCAATGGAGCAACACATAGAAGCGAACTGTGACAGGTCGCACATGTTAAACTGAAGAACGTGTGCAGCAAGCAGGAAGAAAAGGAGGACCACTGGGGTGTGAAACAAAACTCCAAACAAAACAAGCACTTCGTTTCTCTCTGTCTCACACACACACACACACACACACACACACACACACACACACACACACACAAACTGTGCGCATCTGGAATCAGCATCTTCACAGTGCAGCCATGTGTGACGCAGGGACAGGATATAAATTAGTACACACATGTAGACACAGAAACGCAAAACAGGGTTGTAGCTTGCAGAATGGCTGAATTATAATGTAAAGTGTTGTACAGTGGTGCTTGAAAGTTTGTAAACCCTTTAGAATTTTCTATGTTTCTGCATACGAAAACGTATTGACGAAAATGATCCAATATTACATATTAGTGAGTGGCAAAAGTATGTGAACCTTTGCTTTCTGTATCTGGTGTGACCCCCCTGTGCAGCAATAACTGCAACTAAACATTTCCTGTAACTGTTGATCAGTCCTGCAGTCCTGCTTGGAGGAATTTTAGCCCATTCCTCTGTACAGAACAGCTTCAACTCTTCAGGTCCTTCCACAACATTTCCATTGGATTAAGGTCAGGACTTTGACTTGGCCATTCCAAAACATGAACTTTATTCTGCTTTAACCATTCTTTGGTAGAACGACTTGTGTGCTTAGGGCCGTTGTCTTGCTGCATGACCCACCTTCTCTTGAGATTCAGTTCATGGACAGATGTCCTGACATTTTCCTTTAGATTTCTCTAATATAATTCAGAATTCATTGTTCCATCAATGATGGCAAGCCGTCCTGGCCCAGATGCAGCAAAACAGGCCCAAACCATGATACTACCACCACCATGTTTCACAGATGGGATAAGGTTTTTATGCTAGAATGCAGTGATTTTGTTTCTCCAAACATAATGCTTTTCTTTTAAACCAAAAAGTTCTATTTTGGTCTCATCTGTCCACAAAACATTCTTCCAATAGCCGTCTGACTTGTCCACATGATCTTTAGCAAACTACAAACGAGCAGCAATGTTCTTTTTGGAGAGCAGTGGCTTTCTTCTTGCAACCCTGCCATGCACACCATTGTTGTTCAGTGTTCTTCTGATGGTGGACTCATGAACATTAACATTAGCCAATGTGAGAGAGGCCTTCAGTTGCTTAGAAGATACCCTGGGGCTCTTTGTGACCTCGCCACTATTAAACGCCTTGCTCTTGGAGTGATCTTTGTTGGTCGACCACTCCTGGCGCGGGTAACAATGGTCTTGAATTTCCTCCATTTGTACACAATCTGTCTGACTGTGGATTGGTGGAGTCCAAACTCTTTAGAGATGGTTTTGTAACCTTTTCCAGCCTGATGAGCATCAACAACTCTTTCTCTGAGGTCCTCAGAAATCTCCTTTGTTCCTGCCATGATACACTTCCACAAACATGTGTTGTGAAGAGCAGACTTTGATAGATACCTGTTCTTTAAATAAACCAGGGTGCCCACTCATACCTGATTGTCATCCCATTGATTGGAACACCTGACTCTAATTTCACCTTCAAATTAACTGCCAATCCTGGAGGTTCACATTCTTTAGCCACTCACTAATTTGTAATATTGGATCATTTTCCTCAATAAATAAATGACCAAGTGTAATATTTTTGTCTCATTTGTTTAACTGGGTTCTCTTTATCTACCTTTAGAACTTTTATGAAAATCTGATGATGTTTTAGTTTATATTTATGCAGAAATATAGAAAATTCTAAAGGGTTCACAAACTTTCAACCACCACTAGGTTTGCATGTCAAATGCATGTTGTCTTTCTAGTACATTTTAGGCTACCTTGCAATATACACTTACCAATCGTTTCATTAGGCACACCTCCTTCTTTTAACACTCATTGTCCATTTTATCAGTTCCACTTACCCAATGGAAGCACTTTGTAGTTCTACAGTTACAGACTGTAGTCCATCTGTTTCTCTACATACTTTGTTTTTTCCCCTTTACCCTGTTCTCTATGGTCAAGACCCCCACAGGACCAGCACAGATCAGGTACTATTTGGGTAGAGGATCATTCTTAGCACTGTACTGACACTGATGTGGTGGTGATGTGTTAGTGTGTTAAACACTGTGTTCTCTCACTGTGCACTCTATTATATAGACACATCTACCACATTGCTCTACCTTGTAGATGTAAAATCAGTAGCTCATCAGTTGCTGCACAGTTTGTGTTAGTTCACAAGATGCTGCTGCCATGTACAGTATGTTTAGGTTTCCTTCTAGTACTCCAGTTTTCTTATATTTAAACCTAAAAAACACTTGCCAGTAGATGGTTTGGGTGGTGTAAATTCATATGGTGAAGATAAAACTAGGTTTGAGATGCCCTGTGATGGATCTCTCTAATGGATAGTTGCAGTACCCCCATGACTGACTGATTTATAGGACCAACAGGTGAATGGACAGTGGTGGCTAAGTGGTTATGGCTCTGAAGTACTATTTGGAAGGATTTGCCAAACTTTGAGCAAGGTCTTCTAGATGCATCTGTTCAGGTCAGTTGAAGGTCCTCTGTATATGTGTTAGCTACTGTATGTACTGTAAAAAAAAAAAAAAAAGTTAATATATGCATATATTTTATTCCCTGCTAAACAGAACAATGATAGACTGTGAGTATATTTCAAATCAAATTTCTCATTTTGTGCTTTTCAGCAATAGGGTCTGCAATGTCTATACAAATTCCAACCTGTCACCTTTGTTAAATAAATTGGTTTCTAAATAGCACAGTACAAAAAGAAACGTCCTTAGAAAGGAGTCCAGAAAGCAGTTTATTTGTCTGGCAAACTCAAGTGATTATTTGATCCCCTCTGGGAGAAGTTCTCCTGAGTGACATCTTCCAAAATAGGAGGCAATCACCACACTAGTGCACAACTTTGCAACAATTTACATTATAAATTGCCAAATTGTAATGTTGGCCATTTAGGGAAAATGGGTCCTAAAAAGGTCTAATAAAGAAGAGCAAGCAAATTCAAACCACTAGGCTGCAAGGATAACGTGCAAGATCACTTAGCCGAACATTTAGACAAACAGTAGTATCAATTTCACTCCACAGGTCCACATGAGCAAACAGTTTTTGTGCATTTGGGGCCCAGGCTGTAAACGGATTACTCCAACTGAGATTTACAAGGTAACGGCAAGAGCGAACGAAGACAAACTATGTAATATCAGCCTGCATGTGCGGTGGAGCCAGCAACTATCATTTTTTAAAGCAGGTAATTGAAAACAAATGGAAGGTTGGAAAAAAAACCTTAATGACATCAAGATTGCTCCTCTGTATGTTAGTGAATAATGGGCATAGAGATGGAGATGGGATCCTTGGTTTAGGCTCAGGCTCTGCATTAAATTAGGACTAAGCGTAGTCTGCAACATTTGATTGTGTCCATAAGAGTAATGATGGGAAATGGGTTCTGTGGCACTGCATTTTTTTTAGAATTATAGAAAATATGGAAATGCAGAAGTGGCATACAGTATGTTGCTGCCTTTATTTATGTATTTATTTCACAAATATGATCGGCCTTGAAATTGTTCTCTTTGAATGAATGAGGTGGTTCATGCAAAATACAACAGCAACTGTCAAATGTTAGCAAATGTGCAGAGAATCAGAAACAGTTTCGTCTCGTATACGCGTGTACCTGTTTATGTATCAGTATATAATTATAAGTATGATCATCAGGTCTGCCTTCTGGAGTTGGACTTGTCTGTTTTAGCCAAAGGTTAATCTTACTATAGTTATGAAAACTATAAAAATACATCAAAACAAAAATTGAAAGTAACTGCCCCCAGTACTATCTACATCAAATCAATCAAATCAAATGTATTTCTATAGTGCTTTTTACAGTGAAGTATTTGACTTAAAGCAGCTTTACAAAATCCAAAGCCCCAAATGAGCAAGCTTGGATCAACAGTGGTCGACCATGATGACCAAGACTCAAAAAAGGTCCCAACCTCCTTGAGTAGCCTAGATGATATATGTGAGCATTACACCAAGTTACTTAATTGTTATGATTTTAGTAATAGAAGCTACATATAAAACTTTACATATGAAAGAGAAAACATATCTAAAGAAAATATGATCAATAAAATAAAATATAATAATGTATACATTATAATAAATTAAATATAATACAATATTAGAAAGAGTATAATAATATAGACAATATAAAACTGAAGAATATAAGACAATACATAATATATAAATAAAATATTGAATACAATGACGTATAGAGTCATTGGCACCATTTAGTCCAGTAAACTGAGTCACTGTTGGCTCTTGTCCCTTCAACACAGGTTTCAGTTTCAGTTGATCAGCAATAAATATGCAGTAAAGCACACCGCAGGCACCATGATTTTACTTTCCCATGTTACAGCCTGATTAATTATTGACCATTTATTTTAGACCAGCAATGATGCTATAAACATGTTTGCAGTTTGGCAATAATTTATTGAGGCGTGTAACTATATATATAAATAGTACACAGTCATGCCACCTCTTTCAATCTATAACTAAAATGACTAAATCTAAAAATAAAACTGCATTGTACTGCAAATTCTAAAGTAAATAGAAACTAGCAATGGAATAATACAGGCAGATATATATATATACATATATATTGTTCCATTGCTAGTTTCTATTTACTTTAGAATGTGCAGTACAATGCAGTTTTATTTTTAGATTTAGTCATTTTAGTTATAGATTGAAAGAGGTGGCATGACTGTCTACTATTTATATGTATAGTTACATGCTTGCCTCATATATATATATATATAATAGAGCTCCTAACTTAAACTAAAAACTCCTGCCTAGGGATTTTAATTTAAGAGTGATTCTGAGTCGATCTGAGGCCATCTCTGAGCAAGAAGCCAAACACATTTACCTCAATGAGGAGGCGGGGTTGACTCGATTGCTAGGTATGACGCATTCTTTTTGACGATTTTGATTGGTTGTCACCCCCATCACTCACTCACTTTCTCTGTCAGTCTCACAGATATAGACGCACTCTTTAATTGGAATTAGAATAACAGGCATAGGCTATTTTTTTGCGTATTGTACACTAATCACACGCACGCCTTTATTTGCTTTATCTTAGTGACAGTATTCCCATGCTGGTAATTTTTGTAGCCACTTATTCTATTGAATATCCATTGTAGGGAGAGAAACGCGGTTCCCCCCTAGGTGTGATTGCTGCCTGTCTATTTCACTGGGCTTGGTTCGTATTTTCAACTTCGGGTGTTACGACATTATTGTGGTAGATAGGCTAGGTGAGTACATTCATATTTAGGACAACCACAAACATTGTTCCTGCACTGTTTAATGGGGTAGCGTTTGATAAGCTAAACTCTTATTCAGTGTTTGGAGAACGTTTCTTTTGCCTCATCGTCTTTTCCGGATTTTTTCTCCTCTGTTTAAGAGAACTCCTAAACCTCCTAAAAGTCCTCATCCCTACTCCTAGCTCTTTTAGGGATACTTTATGAATAACTTTTATTTTTTACAGGATATACACGTAACTTTAAGAACGACAGATATTGCTTAGAATTTGGTCACAGAGCTACTCTTAGCACTAAGAATCTTTATGAATACGGTCCCTGATCTACAAGATGACTGCCATGGACACGGAATGTTACTGTAATATTTTCCAAGACCTTAAAACTTTATTTATGCCCTGAATTTCATTTTAGAAATATCAGAATTACCCTAATCTCTCACCCTTACACAACAGCAAAAACTGATAGCTGATAGCCATTCTGGTAATCCCACCTAGATATAATCTCTGCTGCCTCTATCCCTCAGTTTCGACTCAGCCTGGGCCATGTGGTGCGCCCAAAGCCTCAGATACAGTTAATGACATTATGGTAATAGAATTTTGCCCCTCTAACTCGGGGAAGCTTCCAGGCTTATCATCATACTGAGACAAAGAGAAAGAGCTGGCTGCAGGGTTTCACAGGGCCGAGCTTCTGCCATGGCTCGATTTCTCCTGGGTCTGAGCTAGGTGAATATTTACTGAGTATAAACTCACTTCCTGAGTAATATGAGATGAAATTACAGAACAGCTATAAATATAGACGGGGTGAAGCAACGCTGGAGATAATGCTATTTGCTTATTTTGAAGTACTCAAGACTACTCGTGCTTTATGTCAACAAAATGTGCTACAAGTACAGTGTAAGGTATCACCAACAGCACTCTTGTACCAATAATATTTGCGTTTACATTTTTGGTACATTATATAGACCAAAGTGTGTGTACATCTAAAAACAAGGTTATTCGGTTGGATTTTGTCTCCTCTTTGATGCTGCAGGCTTCACTCTCCTGAAAAGGCTTTCACTAGATGTGTGAACATGACTGTGAAGGGTTGGGCACTGATGTTCAACAATAAGCCCTGGCTCAGAGTTGGCATTCCAATCCAACTCAAAAGTAATCTGATGGAGTTAAAGCCAGAGCTCTGGGGCGAGCCAGCCATGTTCTTCATTAAAGTTGACAAACCATTTCTTTATTGACTTTGTTTTAACAGGTCATGGCAGAATGCTGGATGACTTTTTGGGGAAGTTTTTTTTAGGGGGGAGTTAGAAATGTATGAAGGCGTCACACTGAGGGTCACCATTTTCGCTACAACCCAGTCTATGTAGATTCCATGCATGCATGCTTCATATTGTGAACTTGCCAATAATAAGAGAAACTGAAACAACATTGCAAAGTTCTCTTATTAAGAAGGATGTCTATATAATTTTGGCCATATAGTGTATAGACTTGATTAGGTACTGCCCTAAAGGTATGTGGAGTTCTAATCAGTGCATTTGGCTGCCTAAACCTCACCCATTGCTAATTAGTTTAACCATAGAGCCACTCAATTTCCATAGACAAACATAGGCAAGAGACTGGGTTGTACTGAATAGCTCAGGAACTTTGTGTCAATAGGCACTTCATCAAATTTATGCCCTGCTAGGCTTGACCAGTTAAACTGTATGTGCGGTTAGTCATTCATCCATTCATTCATCTTTTTTTTTTTTTTTTGCTTAATCTATTTCAGGATTGTAGGGGCCTGGGCCTAGCTGGTAGCACAAGGCGCAAGGCAGGACCCACCTCAGACAGAGCGCCAATCTATCACTGGGCATATATATACACGCACACATACACACATTTCAAAGATGCCTGTCTTTGGAATGTATAAGGAAACCAGAGTACCTGGAACTGAGCTGGGGATTTTTGAAGCAGTAAGGTGACAGTGCTAACCAATTTTCCCACCGTGCCACCCAAGTGCCATCATTGTGAAGTGGAAACGTCTGGACTACAGAAGTTCAGAACAGAACCAAAGAGTACTTGGATCCAACAGTCACTACTCAGCCCCAAACTGGCTGTCCCAAACTACTTAATACCATACATGTACCATACATGGATTCACTGGTTTTACATTTTCAAGCAGACACACTCATGCCTTAATCGCTAGGCCAAGCTTCACCTGTGAGCACCTTTCTATACTAATGCTGAGCTTAATTTAGTACTAGAGTTCACCATAGTAGTATTGTATTAGTATTACTTCGGCATGTGACCTAATATAGAGCTTTGTGCAAAAGTCTTAGGCCGCTATTAGATTAAATATAGAATTGTTCTTGCATAGGTACAGTAGCCATATATAATTATTTTTCAGTCTCTTTATTAGAATACAAGCAGAAAATGCAGGAAATTTGTACGCACTATTAACGGAAAGTAAGAAAAAAAAAACAGCTTCTTTAGACTAAAGTGGCAAGTATTTCGAGTGACCTCCTCTTACACTTGAGAAATGACAGCTACATCTGGATGCCAAGTTGACCCTTCTACAGTCCAAAGAAACTTGATCAGGAATGGTCGTTTTGGAAGGGTAGCAGCCAAGAAACCACTTTTTCGGAAGGGGGACAGGGTGAAAAATCTAATATATGCTAAAGATCACAATGATTGGAATGAAGATCAGTGGGAAAGAGTATTATGAAGTGACAAATCCAAGTTTGAATTTTTTGGATCCTATCACTGACAGTATTTTATATATGATATTCCACCATTGCTAATACGTGGTGGCCTAATCTAATGGTGGACTAAGACTTTTGTACAGTACTGTACTGTATATATTAATCTGTATAGTACATGCAAAAAAAGTATACAACATGTATAACCTGGCTTGTTGTGATTTAAAATTAACTTTGTTTTATTGCATTTTCCTGTAAATCTTAGAAATGCTTTGAGGGTTCATTTGACATTTTACCAGAACAGCTCTGGCATTGAAAGATTATGTTTGTTTTTTATATTTGGCTATTATGGGATATTGTTATATGACATTAGTCTTTCTTTCATTTATTAATTTTCATACATGGTTAACCCAGTTCATAAATGATAGCACAGGGTGCAAGAAGGGAACCCATCCCGGACAGGTTCCAATCCATGGCAGGGCACGCACACACACATTTGTCTCACTATCCTTGTGGGGACTTTCCATTGACATAATGATTACTGTAGCTAATTAATGCTATGTCTACACCTAACCCTAACTTTAACCTTAGTAATGCAATGGAGCTCGTTTGACTCGTTTTCAGAAGAAAGTTGCAGCACCTGTAGAAAAAAAACAGTTTTCATCGTGTGGACCAGCAAAAATGTCTGATGTTTCTATCCTTGTGAGGACATTTGGTTCCCAAAATGATATATAAACATGACCTCCCTCCCCACACACTCACACTGAGACGCTACATTTGACCTAACGCATGTCTTTGGAATGTGGGAGGAAACTGGAGTTCTTGGAGGAAATGTAATATTGGATTTTATTTAATTACAAAATATTTTGGTTCATAATCATCATATTCTGTCCATTCTGCTGATGATCTGTGTAATGCAGTGTATCAGACTCACTGAAACCCAGATCACACATCTAAAGGTGGGCTTCAGACAGTCTCCTTTTTACCATCAAGCCTTTTTCACTTTGTTTTGTTTTGTCTATTGTCATCCAGTCTCCAAGGGTTATTTGGCCAGATTTTCTTTTTTTTTTTTTGTTTCTTATTTCTTGTTGGGTCTTAAAAAAAGACCACCCATTGGGTCCGGAGGGGGGAAATGTCTGTGTGGAATAATAATGGAGTCCTCCTGGGAAATGTGCCCACAGAGAGGCCAGTCTGACAGCAAAGAAAAATTTGGTCTCGTTTCCGATCCCTTTGCAGGAACATCCATCAGTCCACTCCCACCGTTTAAGGGGGGCCACCTACACACACACACACACACACACACACACACACACATCCACACAATCACAACAAACATCATCAAACAGTAGGATGCTACTGACAAACTTATTGCTTTGTACAGCTTTCAATGCGTATACCTCACTTAACCTTTTACTGCTCATGTCCAGCACAACAGTATTACAGCTCTCTTGATTCTGAGGTTCTGAATTGAAACTAATGTCTTGTTTGAACTTTATCATTTCTTTGGTTGAGGTCAGTTGATATGATGTGCTGCATGGTCTGATGTCATTTCCTACCTGGCTAGATGATGTCATGAGTTGTGCTTACATAATGAAGTGCAGTGCAACTGCTGGATGTTTGAACATCCTAACCCTGTTCCGGGCATCACAGAGCCACGCTGGTTCCTTTAACGCATGTGCTGATGGCTTTATCAGCTGCATCTTCTCACTTTTCCGTATTCATGTTCTGCACATTTTGTGTGTGTCTTGGATTCAAACTGAAGAGAACGGCTATTCCTACAAGTCATGTTGAAATACGAACTGTGATAAACTCATTACTCTGATAAAGTCAAGCCATGCTTCTTGATATCTTCATTTTTATATTATGGGTTTGGTTACCAGACTGATATGAATGCAGAGGGAGAGACTGGTCCTGCACTCGTAGCCTTAAATTTTTATTTACGTACTACGTTATCTTGCTCTTTTTCTTGCTCACACTCTTAGTCGACACATTCATTTGACACTTTATGTATTTTTTTCTAATAATAACGTTCAAAATTCTGCTAGCAGTTCATGTCTTTTTAATGGCAGCCATGAAAATAAAATAAAAATAAGTCGAGTTATAGTGATTGCAACAAAATGAGTCCATCTGACATAACTGGTTTTCAATTTCTGCTGGAAGCAAATTTATTTTGCAAGCTGGGAATCTGCTTTTTTGGGGGAAAACGAGAAGAGGCATTAGGCAACGTCTCTGAATCAGCACTGGCTGTATGAGAACCAGCACATCATCATTGCTCATTGGCATGTAATTTACATTAACATTTATGTCATTTAGCAGACGCCCTTATCCAGAGTGGCTTACAAGTAACACAGTCTTACAATCCAAGCAATTGTGGGTTAAGGGACTTGCTCAAGGACCCAAGAGAGGCAGCTTGGCAGAGGTGGGATTTGAACCAATCCATAGACCAGTACCTTAACCATCAATGCAATGTATGCATTAGGTAACATATAACGTATAAGTTTGCTGCAGAGGTCCTGTTAACTACATGTCATCTGACCCGTGTTGCCCAACCTTCTGCTCATGTAATCTTTTACTCAGTTAATATCAGCATACTGCACTTGTATATGCAGAAAGTTGGATTTGGAAAAAGTGTATGAATAATGCACAGCCAGTCTGCAGTTAGAATTCAGTATGTGTACCAAACAGATGTTATTGGTAGTTGGTGGGTAGTGCTGGGACAAAGCCCCCGTCCCATGCACTTGATTTCAACATCAGGTGACCCTTTCCAAACTAAACCCAGATTGTGTTTGTACAGTCAAGAGATTTATCGAGGGGATTGTGATTCCTTTATGTGAGACACACATTCTGCAGTGTGTTTGTTTCATTAGCAGTGGGGCATTGGTGTTGGAGAAAGCTAATCCTTATTCGTCAGCTCAGTTTCTGCTCAGCAATGGACTGTGTGCTCATGGTCTAACAACTGAGTGTAAAAAGATGGCCCATTCTAAAAGCTACTGCAATGAAATTTCAGCTCATCCCAGATGGATTCAGTCGTGTTTAGATGGATTAAGGAAAATAATTTTGTCGCATTTTGGCTGTTTTGTTTGAGGGTCAGTTTTGTCCTGCTTTTAAAATTCTGGTCTATGAAAATATACGCTAAAAAAGGGGGAAATATATTATAATAATAAGCTTAAGGGAATTTTCCCATTTTTAAGAGCTGAATAAAGCAGCATGAAACATTCAGGTATATTTTCATTATCGTTTCCTTTTATTGCAAACAGTATGATACAAAAGATAAGCTTCTTTTAAGACAATGGCATGTTTTCCAAAGGTTCATTGCATTAAAGAATGTCACGATGAGATCTAAAGTATGAAAATGGAGCAAGGAATGAAAGTTTTTTAAACGCACGCTGCTGATTCAGTAAAGAAAAAACACGTTTACAATTTGACAAATGCCCCCAGTAATCCATTCATTACGATTTGTTAGAATGGGAAACAAAAAAACTTCCAGTTGTTTGTTTTCAAATTTGATCAAGTTTTATCACAATTATAAGAAATCTGTACACAACTACATACTTAAGAACATTTAAATGGAAACATTTACAAATGATAAATAAAAGCTGATGGTTAAAGTTCTGTAATCTCTGGGGAAAAGGCAAAAAAAACTTTTTTATCTCAAATTAGTCGTACAAAGATGTAAATAATGCAAATAATTATTACTTTTCAAATATAGTTATTACTAATGAATAAATTAAACAGGTTAAGACTGGATGGCGATGGCACATGAATATGACCAATAAGGACCTGTAGGGGAGACTCAGGTCGAAGAAACACCTCCTGTTCCTCCTCAGACATGAAGAGTGAGGTAAGCGATGGCCACTGAGGCACTATGGATCTCTACATTGGCTGACCAGGCACAGGTGGCACAAAGACACTCGGCTAAAAGAAAGGCCTCACGTGAATCTAAACGGCACTTGCTATGGCAGTTCCAGCTATGCTAGAATAAAATACAAACCAACTTTCCAGCTGTTGCTTTACATACATAGGAAAGGAAACAACAGTTCCATTAACGATGTCAGGTCAACATTGGCCAATTCTAAAAGACCATAGGAATCACAATAAACATATCTACAGAGGAAAGATGAGGGAAGTGTTATCGTTTCGAAAATACATTGTCACGAAGAACGGACCTCTCTTCGACCTCTCTTACAAATCCCCCTGAACAACCTGAAAATAAAACCAAGATAATACATACACAGTACATACTAAAATATTTATAACGAACATGTCCTCACAGAGGATTCCTCTCTTTTCAAACGAGTTTCTTTTTTCATCATAACTAGAAAAATATAGTTGCAACTCGGAGCATTTTAAAAAGGCACTGTTGGGAGCCGTTCCGATATTCTTAGTACATAAAAAGTCCTGCTTGTTTTCTTTGTGTGCTGGTGTAGGGAATGGATTCGAGCTGTCTGAGCCCTCTGGGTATGAACAATGTCTCTGGATAGGGTGGTGCTAATAGATCAGTCTGTGCTTTTGCCCCCTCCTCTCTCAATCTCTCTCTTTCACTCTTATGGCCGGGAGAGTTGGGTGTAGACGGGCTGCTGCTCCCACTGAGGACTGTGGGTCTGAGGCACGTTCGGAACCCCGGTGGCATCAGCCACAGGGGTGTACATGGGCCTCTGACTAGGACTCATGTAACCAAATGTGGAGTAGAGGCCTGAGCCCTGGTTGTAGTAGGAGGTAGCACCACTCTGGTGGTCACTGTAATCGTACTGCGTTCGGCTGATGGATGGGTACGTGGAGGTGGTGGCGGTGTAATGCTGCAGGTTGAAGGAACCGTACGCCACGTGCTGGGGCGAGCCCTGGCTCTGCTCGCTGTAGTGGCTCGGGCTCAGCTGCTCCGTCTTGATTTGCGCCGGGCGTTGCTGAGCCTGGCCCTGCTCTCCCGCCGTCCCCAGTTGGGTCAGAGAGTGCTGCTGTGGCTGCTGCTGAGGCTGGTGTTTGCTCATCCAGCCATGCCCGGGGGTGCCCACGGACTGGCCGAGGCCGTATCCGGCGGACGGGTAGCCCTGGGCCCCGTGCGCCGGCAAGTACTGGTCGAACTCGTTGACGTCAAACCCCTCCATGTTGGAGATGACCTCGCTGCTCAGCTCGCCGATGTCAACGTCGCGGAAGTCGATGTTGAGCTGGCGGCCCGGGCCCTCAGGCAACGGGCGACCCTCGCGCTTCAGGTCTGATTTCACATTCAGCACGTCTGTTTTGGGGGTGGTGGGGGGAGTCGGAGGGCCCTGGGACTGACCTGTCGAAAGCAACAGAAGAGAGAGTTAAGCGCTACGCATGCACTAACTAGGACTAGCTATGAAAACACATGCAGTGAAAGGAAAGGAATAGGCATAAAAGTTAGGCTCCGTTATGTAATAAGTGCTCATTTTGTCTCTGTGGGCAGTGACCAACTGCAGTGGTAAAGCCAGCTAGGATTGCGCCATGCCTAGTCATCATTTACAGCTTTATTATAGTTGCAATTTACCGACGTTTCCCAATCATACCAACATAAACATCAAGCCACATAGTACAACACAACTGCGGTTATAACAGCTACAATGCAGTCATATGTAGTATACTTATACTTATGTGAATGATTACCACACGTTGAGGCACTTATTTACTGTCACTGAGCTTACAAACACAAAATCAATCTTAGAGGAAACAGTTATAAGTGTTGTTGCTGCACTTTATGTACCGAATGTACAGAACATGTAACTACACCTACAATACAACCCTCTAATGATTTCAAGAAAGTAGCACCCCATGTGGCCCAATCAGTTTTTGTATGCCAGTGTAAAGAACTCACCTGAATGGTCTCCAGGAGAGTGCACTTCGCCCATGCTGGAAGCTGGAGAGTCAGCTCTCTGCAGGGCTTTGAAGATGGCATTGGGGGAGATGTGTGTGTGCTCGCCTTCCTCCGGTTCAGCCTGTCCACTCTTCACACTCTTCCTCCGCCTTGGCTGGTACTTGTAGTCTGGATGATCTTTCTTGTGCTGCACACGGAGTCTTTCTGCTTCCTCCACGAACGGGCGCTTCTCTCCTTCATTCAACAGCCTGCAGGGGAAAACGGGTTTTAGATCCTGATTTGGTTTTCTAAGTTGTAGCTTTAATTTAGAAGTGGAACTGTAGAGGGAGGAGTAAAATATTGTACGTCTAATGGGCTAATAAAAAATGTTACCGTTGAGCTGCGCAACGAACCAACCTAATTTAGGCAATGCGAAAGCAGCTCAGATCAGGCACTTCGCGAAACTTAAGCCTGATTCATTTCACTAATCACATAGTAAATATTTAAAACATCTTCTACAACTTTAACTGGTCAAAGTACTAAGTTCCAAGCTCGTCAATCGTCAAAAAAGCGCACCACCCGCTGTTTGTGGAAATAAACAACTAATAAATAAAATCAAATGCACGCCGTGCATGAAGGTGACTCACCTCCAGAGTTTACCCAGGGTCTTGCTGAGCTCGGCGTTGTGAAGGTGCGGGTACTGGTCGGCCAGTTTCCTGCGCGCCGCCTGCGCCCAAACCATAAACGCGTTCATGGGCCTCTTGACATGCGGTTTGTTCTTGCCGGAGCCGTTGACGCGCACCGGCATGGGCACCAGAGTCCAGTCGTAACCCTTGAGCACCTGCGACACGGCGTCCCTGATGCACAGAGGGAACTTGTTCTCATCGTCCTCGTCCTTCTTGAGCCGGTTCTCGGAGGGCCGCGTGTTCTCGGTGTCGGAGCCGGACCCGGACGGACACGGAGAGGCGGCCGAATCCTCGGACATACTCGGACTCGGCGCGTCGGAGAGACACTTGTCCTGCTCGTCGGCCATCTTCGCGTAGGACTCGAGGAGATTCATGCGAATCAAATGCAAATCGAGCGCGAGAACTTTTCGGACGTGTATAAATCCTGCACGGAGCGTGCAAGAGAGCGGACGATCAGGCTGTCAAAGTCAATCAAAAGTCCATCAGAGCGCGAGCGCGACACGGGAGAGCTTCTCAAACTTTCAGAAAAAAGTTTCTGACTTGGCACGAGTCCGCTCTTCAACTCGAATCTTTCAGGTGCTGCTAAGATGTAATGAATACACAGTGTGGCGGACCTATATAAAGGGACTGCTGACGAGGGGAGGAGGAGACGCAACATGATCCTCCACCTTCTCTCTCTCCTCTCTCCTCTCTCTCTCTCTCTCTCTCTCTCTCTCTCTCTCTCTCTCTCTGAAACACATTTGTCTGTCTAAAGCAAAAATAATCTCATTTTCACATATAGCGTGTATTTTATAACCAACGCTAATGATATGTAGATATTTTCTACATCTGTAGTCTGAGAAGGAATTCTTCGGATTTAGCATTTGATATATAGGCTCTTGTCTAATATTTGTGATGTGCTTCTAGAAATTTACAAAGTGCGGACTCTGATGCCAATGAAATGATCGTTGCATTTTATTGTATTCGTTCGTATTAAATAATTAATTAATTTGAACCAAAACATATATAAGTCCAAACTTGCCACTCTATTATCCGTTTTACCTTCTGATGTAAGCAGAATTAATATTAGGTTAGCTATTAGCTTTCTTAATTCATATGTGTTCATTTTTATATATATATATATACAGAGAGAGAGAGAGAGAGAGAGAGAGAGAGAGAGAGAGAGAGACTGACTGTGTCTGTGAGTAGAAGTTGCCATACTACATAGAAGTCAACAAACTGGCATACTCAAGACTGCAGCCTTCAATACAGCCAACAGGGGGCGACATGACTTCAGTAACTTACTCGCCCATCGTTCCCCTCAAAACATCACTTTTCAGCTCGAGCTTTCCATAAGCACGCAAAACCAAAACACAGCACACTGACATCAGTACACTACCCACAAATGACACCATTTTAATGCGCTATGGTTTTATTACAGCCGTAAAGTATGCGCATGCACTATATAAATCTTTGACCATCCTCACTCTCATGCAGGCCTAAACAGAAGCACCACAACAGGATGACATGGACAAAACCACAGAAAAAAACCCAAACCACTTTCTTACTGTCAAGGACACAATTATTAAACTATTGAAACAAGTTTTAAAGCAGTTGTTAAATAGTAATTTTAGTGTGAGCAGCCTTTGCCATTTAGTTCTGTTAGGTAAGGAGACTTGAGGAAGGAAATTGAGTTATTTGATAATATTTTAACAGTTTTTTTTTAATCCAAAAACTGGTAACTTAATCCTTAATTTAACAAAAGTTTTTTTAAATAATAATGTTTAGAAATCTGAAATATGCTTCTGCACTGATGTATTTACACAGAACATAGACTACCCAAGACTAGCACAGCACATCGCCTCAGAGTCTACTCTGTGGTTATTCTGAGTACTACAAAAGTTCACTTGCAATTGTTTAGATGCTGCTTGTTGTTGTTATCATTATTATTATTATTATTCGTATTCTTATTACTACTACTACTACTACTACTAATAATAATAATAAATAAATAAATTAATTAGTTAATTATTACACAGTGGTTAGTGCTGTCTCCTACAGCTCCAGAGATCCATGCTTGAGCTTCCTCTGGGTACTATGGTTTGCTCCAACATTCCAAACGTGTTAGGTTGATTGGCGTCTTTCAAGTGCCCCAGTGTGAGGAGTGTGTGTATACATTTGCACTGTGATGGACTGGTGCCCTGTCTAAAGTTGTTTCCCACCTTGTGCCCTGTACTGATGGGTAGATTTGTGGTTAAATGCTCCAATATTATATTTTTGTGTTGGACTGATGTTTTGAATCATTGTTGTTCTGGAAGATCCAGTAATGACCCATCTTTAGTTTATTGGCAGAAGCAGATAGATTTTGATTTAAAATGCCCTGGTATGTCATGGAGTCATGTAGCCTGCACATTAGGAGTAAAAAAAAGCCCCACAGCATCACAGACCCTCCACCATACTTAACAGCTGGCATCAGGGTATTTTCAGTGCAGTCATCCTTCTTTTTACGTCAAACCCACAAGTGTTTGTGCCAAAAAGTTCATTTCTATTTCACCTGACCATAGAACACAGTTTGAGTGAAAGTCACAGTAGCGTTTCACAACTCCAGGCACTTATGTGTGGTTAGATGATGGAAAGGCTTTTTCCTGGCAAGCCTTCCACATTGTCCGTTGGTGTGTCTGATAGTAGTTTTGGAGACTTGGTGACCCCAAGATGCTACTTTCTCTGTAACTTTCCAACAGTGATTATTGGGGGTGTTTTTGCCTCTTTTACCATCCTCACTGTGTGTGGGGGCAAAATAAACCTAGGTCCTTTTACTTCCAAGAATTTCAAGGCATGCCAAAAAAGTTTTCTCAGGTTGGACTGTTCTAATATTTTTGTTAGGTAATTTTTCATTAAGGTTAATTCACAGAGAATTAATTTATTATGTTATCTGTCCACCATTAAGAAAGGGCAATGTCTAAAATGGCATTTCCCTCCCCACGTATTATTTGGGAATGCTCTGTCATCAGATCTGTCATTTTCTCCTATATTTATTCACATTCTCATTTCTCCCTCTTAAATTTGTAATATTTATCCTGGTCTGCATTTGTTGAACAATTTGTTTATAAATGCATCTGAACTGTAACATTATGCTCCAATAAGAAAATACATATTTATGTGTTGATTACAAATTTATGTAACCGTTATGACTGATATGTAATGTACGAAAAGGAGAATGTAACTATAAACCTCATTTAAAGGAGCTGAAGGGTTGTTCCACGTTAATACCCTGTCCATCTTTACCTGCGTAAGTCTGAAAAAGTGGGACAGAGGGAACTTATTTCTTAGAAAAACATTAAGAACAGAAATTAAGAAATTATTGTGTTTCATTTTTACAACCCTTTGCCAAGTAAACCACATGGCATTTGTGAATTGTATATCAGATTTCGACTTGTTTATGATGTCAACATGATTTGTCTAATTTTGCGATCCAATCTCATTTGCCATTGATCCTCTATATTCATCCAGAGCTTAAGTGTCCCACTTATCGTATGTATACAGGCCTTTTTGAGTGTGTCTCTGAAACTCAGCCTCTCTACATGCTGTTTGATATTGCAGAAACTCAGCTCCAACCTGAAGATCCAAATGGACTTGATAAAATATATTCACATGTAAAAACTATAAAAAAATATTAAAACAGAGGAGGAATCCTTCTGATTAATACATTTCTCACTTCCCACTACAACAGCATCCAGACCTGTAAGCTTTGTATTTTAGCTACGCTGGCATCTGCTGCAGTAATAATAATATATAATAATAATAATAATAATAATAGTAGTAGTAGTAGCAGTTAATAATAATAGTTTTGGGACTGTCTGTGGGATGTCTGTATTGAAAGATCAAAGTTTTCCTTTTGTTTATTTGACTAAGTATTGTTTTTTAAAATGTAATGTGTGGCCTAATGTGGGTAACACATTCGCTGGTTGAGGGCTACCTGAGTTTTAGCATCTAAATAGGTGGCAGATGTAGCCTGCTGACCCCACTACCACCTCAGCACGTTTAAGACAGCTGTTAAACAGGGGTACCCTAAATATCAACCTATTCAGTCATTTAATTATGATGTCATGTTGACTACTGAATTAACTGTGTATACATGTAAACAACAATAATAATAATAAATAATAATAATTATTATTATTATTATTATTATTATTATTTATTGTTATTACTGGCTATATAAGTATGTGTTATAATAATAATAATAATAATAAAATAATAATAGCTAAGGTTTAATTTATCTATATAGCGCCTTTCACAGTACCCAAGGACGCTTAACAATTTCCAGGGACGTTTAACAATTAACAGTTATGTCTTCCTGGAGGTAGATTTTCAGGGACTTTCATTTTTCTATTTTTGATTGTAATACTTTTTATTTGAGTTCCAATTGTTGACAACAATTCTTGTTATTATTTTCCATTGACGTTAAATATAAATTCATAAAAATAATGTTTAAAGCCCCCCTTCTATGTTTTCCATACGTTTCTTGTCGATGGTTTCCTAGTTAATGTTCATATGCATAAATAATATTTGAATGAAACCGTTTTGACAAAGACTCAAAGCTCATTAATCTAAACTGGACTAAAGTGAATCGGTGATTGAGTGAGCTGCAGCACGTTGCTGCTTCCTGCTTTCGTACTTTAATGAGAAGCAGAGTCTGATCTGCCTGTCAGCTGGACCAGCAATTACTGTGTTCAGGAACTCTAGCAGAGCGTGGCCCCTCAAACCCCGGGCGATCTGCTAAAGAATGACCTTTATAGCCAGGGGCTGTTCTCAGAGACAGAGAATCTCCCATGCAGTGCTTCACCAAAGACTCAATATTGCCAAACTCTAATACTGCACCTCTCATGTCAGTGTTATTAATATTATTATTATTTTGAGAGTTATTGGATTTATGACAGCTAAAATTATCTGATCATGCTTAAAAAAACATTTTATGTACAGAACTGAGTTATAGCCACATATATTTAAAACAAACTCTGTGGTGAACATGTGCTAGTGAAAATTGTCTCATAGGCTGTTTGGGCATCTTGGACAACTTGCCACAGATCTCCTTTGTAATGTTTTTCATATCAATACAAAAATGTTCTGTAAATTACGTTAAATGACTTTTCTTGTAGAAATGTATACATTTCCTTCTTCTAAGTAAGAAACAATACAGCATTTTGCATCTAAGTTGTATGGATCGTTACAGATTACAGATTTTGCAACCAGCATTAATTCCCCCATTTTTTTACATTTTACATTTTAACCTGATCAGAGTTGTGGGAAGGGGGAATGTTCAGGAGCCTATCCCAAACGTCACAGGACACAGACTAGCATGTACCCTGAATGTGAAGTCAGTCCATTACAGCTCTGGGTAAGTGTCACTGTTGCAGCTTCAGGGCAACTGGCACTTGGACACTTTAGACAGATCAGCTGACCTAAACGCATGTCTTTGGAATGTGGGAGGAAACTGACATACCCACCAAAAACCCACACAGACAGAGGGAGAGCATGAAAACTCCACACAAATGGACTTTGGACCAGGAATAGAACTGGGGATCTCTTTAGCTGTGAGACAACAGCAATATAACCACCATGCTGCCCAATAATCTCATCCCACTGAAGGGCATTAATGTAGAGTTCACAGTCAAGTCAGATTTATTTCTATAGTGCTTTTTTACAATGGAGCATTTGCTCAAAGCAGATTATCTTCTAAATTATAAAGGCAATCCCAAATTGAGCAAGCCTAGGGCGACAGTGTCAACTCCCTAAACATTACAAGGAAGGATCCTTGGAAGTACCAAGACTCTATAAGGAACCCATTCTCCATGTGCGGCTTAGATGTTATATGTAAGAATTAACTAAGCTATCTAATTAATAAGATTATAGTAATAGTTGAAATAAACAGAATCTAAATAAATATTATCAGAGTGAACATACAACCCCAAATCTGAAAAAAGTTGGGACAGTATGGAAAATGCAAATAAATAATATGTGCAGTGTTTCTTACATTTCCTTTGTCGTTTATTTCATTGCAGACAGTATGAACCCAAGATATTTCAGGTTTTTTTTTCTGGTCAACTTCATTTCATTTGTAAATAAACATCCATTTCTGCAATTCAGGCCTGCAACACATTCCAAAAAAGTTGGGACAGTGACAATTTATAGCTAGTAATGAGGTAAATAAAAACTAAATAATGATGTGTTTTCATACAGGTAATGTCAACAGGTGAATATAATCATGATTTGGTACAAAATCAGTATCCATGAAAATCTGAGTCTTTGAGGAGTAAAGTTGGGCAGAGGATCTCCAGTTTGTCAACAAATGTGTAAGAAAAATATTGAAATATTTAAAAACATGTTCCTCAAAGAAAGAGTGGAAGGGATTTACATATTTTCTATATCATTAAACTTTATTTAATGATTCATCATTAAATCATTAAATATTATACTAGCCTTTAATTGTTCCCTGTCCAACTTTTTGCAGACCTAAAACTTGCAGGAATGAATGTTTATTAACAAATGAAATGAAGATGAGACACACAAAAAATATGAAATATACTGGGTTCATATTGTCTGCCATGAAATAAAAGTCAAAGGAAAATTTAAGGAACACTGCATATATTTTTTATTTGCATTTTCCATACCGTCCCTATGGTTATAATAAGTTATAATAAAATAACTGGTAGACTAACATTTTAGAGAGAGAATGAAATAAAATGAAAGTCAGTAAATGTATCCCAAAGGCATTGGATAGGCTGGAGGGTCAGGGCTCTGGACAGACCATTGAAATTCTTCAAAACAAAAATAAACAAAGCATTTTATTATGGACCTCACATTGTACATGAGGCCATTGTGTAAAGGAAACATGAAAGGACTGTGGGAAGCACACAAACCCAAATCCAAATTTATCGTTCATATCCCCAATCCGCAAATCTGTTGATGAACAGTTACTGTACTGATGTTGGCAGTAGCAAATGTTGCGCTGGCTGGTGGTTATTGGTTGAGTTCTGTGAGCTCATATCGTCAGTTGACCAGCGACGTTCTAGCAGGGTATAAACTTGGAATGGTGGAATCCAGTGATATTGTCGAATTGAAAGTCCCTGGACTCTCAACATATTTTACTGCCAACACATTAATTTTATGCATCTGTGCAGCTGAAATACCTGTAGCCAGTAATTGAAGGAGTGTCCGCTTACTTTTTGTCTATGAAGAGTATCAGAAGAAAAAGCAGTGATCTCATTCTCTACACTACACAGACATTAGGGATTTCAATGATATCCATGAGGGTTTCCTAAAGCCAAGCGGCTTATATCAGATATACTGTAAGGCAGCATAAAAGACATAGTTCAGAGGGCTATGGCCTATTTATTGAAGGTTTACTGAAGACTGGCGACTACTGGAAAGGCAAAAAAATCACTCCAGACTTCACTCCAGACATCTTTTCACACAGACTGGAAACGGAAACTGACACTGGACTTCGAGCTGTAAGAGTGGATTGTGCAGCGAAGGCGCTGGTTTCACCACACCTACATACAAACACGCAAAGCAGGTTCCCCTGGTCAGCCTTGGACCAGCAGCTAGCATCTGCCACTCACCAGGCCTTGGGAAACTTCTCAGCTCCACCTTGAGCCCCAGCGTCAAAAACGGGACCCAAACAGTGGGAGTCAACTGCTAAATAATGTCTCCGTTCTGCCCTACTTGCCTCGACTGCATGACTTGTACCGCTACAGCTTCTGCAGAGGTTTTAAGAACGTGGAAGCTTTTATATAACATTAAATTGTAGCCAAATATGTCCATTTGGCTAGTGTAGGGTTTGGTATAAGTATGTATTTTTATCTACAGCAATACACAATGGAAACAAATAAAACAATGGTAAAAGCACACCATAAAAGTGTAATTACCAACTGCGTGTTTGTATTTGTCAAGTACTATTGACTGAAGACATCATGCGTCTTTAGGTCTTCAAACCTATGCTGTTTGTGTACAGCCTTCATCTCCAAACAGTCCTACCTACCACACTATACTATTCTGATCTTGGCCATACTGCTCCTCGGCTTGTCCTGGGTGACTGTGTTTGTGATCTGAAATATGATAAGAATGTCCAGTTATTTATTTTTTTCGGACTAAGAGAGAGACTTCTATGGTCATAGCCTTTGACCTTTGTCGAACAGCTAGGTGAGAGATAGTGGATATACGAGATTATGACACTCGTAAAGCACTTCAGACAGATTTTCACATGTAAACTGAAAACCTTAGGATGAAACTTTAGGCAAGTGACAATTTAGGCAATTTTTTGTATTCATTGCACTCTTTTCTCACCTCATATGAACTTTCACTTTTTTATCTGATACATTCTTATGGAGACATCATTTCACTTTTCTTCAATTTCAGGCCTAGAATTTGAAAACTGGCCCCATTTACATAATGTACAGGTATGCGCAGTGTAATGTACATCCGATCAACTTCCATTCACTTAAACAACTGAGGTCTTAAAAATTATAATACGTTATAATAGGAAATAAAAATATATGTGTGAGTGTGTGAGAGAGATTACATTATCTGCAGGTGGCACGGTGGTCTCACAGGAAGAATGTCCTGGGTTTGATCCCAGGGTGGAGTGGTCTGGATCCTTTCTGTGTGGAGTTTGCATGTCCTCCCTGTGTCCGCATGGGTTTACTCCAGGCACTTCGGTTTCCTCCCACAGTCCAAGCACCTGAATTGGGTTAATCAATTACACTTCATTGGCCCTGATCTGTTTTGATATAACCTTGAGCATTGATATAACCTTGTGTGTGTCATTGGATGGCCTTTGCTACTAAAAAGTGACATTAAAAAAATGCTTGTTAGCTCGTTTGTTAGCTGGACAACTGTTTTAACTCGGTTGATGTGTTTAGAGACTTTTTTGTTCAAGATTCTTATGCATGTGTGGATGACTTTCCGTTACGTATTTGTAACAAGCTGTAAATGGCATATGAGTGCCTGTCCTATTGTAAATAGTACTCCTTGTTTGTCCCCTCCAACTACCTATATATTCTGTCTAACCTTTAACTATATAAACTGGTTCAAATTCACTCATTTAGTCTCTGTTTCATCTGACTGATCATCCGTGTTGTTTGTAATGCTGTCTATCATTGCATTTTTGCTTCCTTCAAAAACAAAAAAATCAAGTCCATTATACTAGAATCTTAAGTGTTATGGCTTTCGCCTACAAAGGGTCATACCAGTACAGTATTGTATTTTCTATAATTATTGTGAACTTCCATAAATTAAAACATGTTTAGCATGTGTATAACAGTTTAGGCTTCGAAAGCAATGGCGTTAAGGAAGCTGTGTAGATGGTGGTGTTTCACTCGCATTCTCAGAGGTATCTCTGATGCATTTATGTATCATTTGCACACTGTTTTCTCGTGAAAATACCCTTTATAGTTACATTACATTAGCCTAATAAGTCCATGTGATTATGGTAGTGTCTGGTCAATGTCCATTTTTGGTCAGCGTCCTGTTTCAGAGAACGTGGTCGTTAAACGGAGCATACCTGTATAAAGGCTAAAGCTATCCTGGAAATCACTGGATGCAGGCAAAAGTGCTCACTAGATCTGATACAAGTCTATCATGGGACCCTGTAACTGCAAGTAACCTTCACATTTGAACCCAGATCCTCAAGAAATCTAGCCAGCAGCTGGCTCTTGCCACTTAGTCAAAAGAGTTGCTCCTGTGTGGTTTTGTCTTCACTCTGTGTTGACAGAGTGTGTCTAAGTGTAAAAATAGAATAAATCAAAGTCATATTGAGCATACAAAAATGGTTAAAATAGTGCCAGACCTTTAAGGCACAAATCTGCAACATCCTCTTTTCAGCCAAAGTGTGCCAGCATTTTAAACAAATAACAGAATGTGTACTATGACTTACTATGAATGCCTATTTACTACCCAAACTGTCATGTTTAATGCACAGCTAATGACCTCTTATTGACCTGATAAAAACATAGCCCAGATTATCTGAAGCTTGGTTTGGGCAACTCTCAGTAGGATTTATGACAAACTATAAACCAGGCTTAAATGGTTGAAGCACTGTGGAAAATTACAATAATTCCCAACAGTGAGAAACATGGAAGAACATGAAAGAGAGAGAGAGAGAGAGAGTGAACTGGTTTAGGGAGGAAAGAAGTAAAAAGGCAGGCTTCGACTTGTGAGAAATGACTTGACACCTGTCTGCCACTTTCTCTGAAAAGTACATGGTGGTCTGTAGAAGGAGGCACCAAGGCCTCTTCCCCATAAATGTCACTCCAGTCAGAGGTCATTCCTGTGGGTTTTTGTCTCACCTTGCTACTATCGCTCTTCCGGCAGCTTTTGGAAGACCTCTGCAATAATTGATGGCATACCCTGGCTGTTTGCCTGGCCGGATCAGAGCTACAGGGCACGGGCGATTGTTGACACATGGCATTCTCTGAAGGCGATGTTTAAACAGGACTTATCACGCCCCCCAAACACTCTGAGAAAGCCAGGCACATCCAACTGCCCTCCACCCTCTCACACCTCCATGATACTCCCTAGCAGAATCTCACTGGCTCCAGTTTAAAAAGAGTTGTCATCTTCTAAGTTTGTCTGACTTAACAATACTTATCCATGCTTCAAATAAAGAAAATCAAGGGAGTTACTGCGGCGTATGCCAGTAAATAGTAATTGTTGCGGTTGGGAAATTTATTGTGTAGTACACAAGGTTTCTAGAGGAAAAGGATGTTTTAGGTAGAAGGATTTTACCAGCTGTGTTTCTACTTTGAAAGCCATAGGAGATCAAACTAACTGCTCCAAATTAAGGTTGAGCTCATTCAATTCGGGGTTTTAATGCAATTTAACAAGGAAGAGCAGTCATGATGGCTAGTGGCATAGATTTTATTCTTTATTGAGTAACTGCCATTTTGGGCGAGATGTCTGCTATAAACAAGAATCAGAACTAGAATTTGGGAACATTTTTGTAGGTAACTGCTGCACTATGCTTTTTTGTGGGTCTACACTGTACTCAAAACTATTTATCTCTTATCAACACTTTCTCAAAATGTGACACACCCTAGGCACTCATTAATAGAATATCTGCAAGGAAAGGAAGTGCACAGCTACCTGCCGACATGACTGGAAACCCACAACTTCAAGTAAATGCTTTTTCTGCAATTCTTGATTATTGGGCAATGGCATTGGGACTAGCAGCAGCAGCAGATGTCTGTATGTTTCAAACTTTTATTTTTCAGCCTACTCTGCCTATCTTGATATTGGCTCTGCTGCAGTAACAGTGCAAATGCAATAAAGTTAAGGCAATCACTTTAATCAGTAATAATTACTCTCAGTTGGCAAAAATTTTTCTGGGTTTGTTTGCTTTGGGTGATGTTGGACCACAGCTGCAAGTTTTTTGTCCTTGTAAAGTATCATCTCAAGTTTTGTGTTCCTGAGACTCTGCCTCATTCGTTTCATTAATTTTCCAATCATGTTGCTCTAAGTGATATTTCCACGAACTCCAGAAAACCAGAGCACTCCATGCAAAATGGTTACGCAGCCTCTTGCCTGAGCTTACAGCTCTATGTGTGGTGTCCAATCTCATGCATGGGCATTGCACCATTCAAACACAGGCTTCCATGTGTATCAGTTTCTCAGGACTAAGAACATGATTTGGGTTGAGCACACTAACAAAAACATTTTAATGACATCGCTATAACAAAGATAGGTAGGAAAGATATAAATACTTCACAGTGGGTATTCCACTTTGTGGTATAGCTTGTAAATGTGATGGCAATACATTCTTTCTCCTACTTCTCCACTTTGCTGAAGCCTATATTTAATTTTCTAGTTTGTCCAAGCTGCTATTTTCCTTTCAACCATTTTACTCACTAGAGCTACGCCAATTTGTTCATGGAAAGAGACCGTTAACCATTGGGTGGCGAAAACACGTTAAAAAGTCCCAGTAAGCTGTGTGTGCCTTTTTTAATCAAACAAATTAATAGTGGCTAGAGCTATATTTCATGCAAAGAAAGCAAAGAAATTTTCCATCCTGCTCATAACTTACACCTGTTTTCCTGTTGAAAAACACCAGACCTATTTGTTTTCTCTCTGTGTAATGTCACTCACTTCCTTAAAAGGTCCCTGCATAAAACCAACTGTCCTATTTACCGTCAGGTTACTGATTTATCCACTTTTCACAGGTTGATGTGCTGTTGAATATCCAGCTCATTTGTTTAATTATCAAATGGTGATGCAAGCCAGAAACATTTAGATTACGACAAGCTGTTGCTGATAAGGTTATGTTTGGCCATTGTATTACTACTTTCCCTTCAATTATGGGGAATACGTCCTACCACCACTTTTCAAATCATAGCAGCCTCTATGTCGATTGGCACTCAGTGAAATGCTTCTATGATTTCTGTACAAAGTCTGTAATGGCCGAGAGGAGAGCTTAGTAAAGGAGTAATGACCTCCTTGGATGTAACACCTAAACACTTCAATCAGAGACCACATACGGAGTCCCAATACATTTATGTCTTTTATCCAGAGAGACTTCCAACAATTGTGGGTTAAGGGCCTTGCTCAGGGACCCAACAGTGGCAGCTTGGCAGAGGTGGGATTTGAACCCTGGACTTTCTGGCCCATAGTCCAGTACCTTAACCACTAGGCTACCACAGTCCCAATATAACACTTTAAAGTTGGCGTTTATATTAAGCGCATATTGCAAAAGATAGCAATTTTTGCAATTTAGAACTACAAAGTGCACATGTATGGTAAATAGAACTGATAAAATGGACAATGAGTGTAGAAACAAGGAGGTGTACCTAATAAAGTGATCAGCTAGTGCATAGTAATTCTGAGGAAATAGAATGAACCCACTGTGAGAGCATTTGCCTTGCTTTTCTGTAAGGTTCAGAATGCAGTGATGTCCTTCCTGATCTGTCGGTTGCTTTCTTGCTCAACCACTGTGCTGACTCTCTCCAGCACAGCATGAGTAAGGAAGAATATTTAGTGGGTGTTGTGAATCGCAGGGTAAGACCTAATTTACTGCAACCCTATCTGCACCACATTTGCACCATCATTTAGCAGATGCCCTTATGCAGAGCAACCTATAACTGATACAATCTTACAATCCAAGCTATTTGTGGGTTAAGGGAATATGACCTCCTGGACCTTTTGGTCCATAGTCCAGTACCTTAACCGCTAGGCCACCAGAGTCCCGTCTGTTTTATTCTTGAGCCACTGCTCATAGGAATGATGCACGGTGTGCTGTCCTTGGTCTCCAACCATTAGGGGGATCGGGAGTATAACTGGGAAACCCAGCAGTGGTCTGGAGACTCCAGGACTCCGCACTTCTATATTCTAATGTTACGCATGAAGGAAATTGTCATACTAGATTTCCTGAGACTTGATGTATGCATGATACTTGGCACTTTTGGCACAGGGAGAATGGGGTGTAACAGAAAGTTTTATTAGGTTTGCCATGATTCCAGTCACTATCACAGATCTAAGTCTGTGTGTATGTGTGGGTGAGTCATGGTTATATGTCATTTTGGGGACCAAATGTCCCCACAAAGATAAAGATCTGACATTGTCTTACCTTGTGGGGAAATGTTGGGGAAATGGGGAACACAGCTTTTTTTTTCGCAGAAACTGTAACTTTCTTTTCAAAAACAAAAAAGTCAAAATACCTTCTTTTTTGCGTTACTGTGGTTAAGGTTAGGTGTAGGTGCAGCATTCATTAGCTACAGTAGTTATCATGTCAATGGAAAGTCCCCATCAGGATAGTGATACAAATGTGTGTGTGTGTGTGTGTGTGTGAGGAAGTTTATATATCTTTGTGAGGACCAAATGTTCTCACGGATATACTGTATATATATCTGACACTTTTATACTATGTGGGGACATTTGGCTGGTCCTCATAAGAAGCATGTTGTTTATTTATTTTTTACAAGAAAAAGTAAAATAAATAAATAAATAAACGTGTGTGTGAGGATGTCAAGTTTATATATCACTGTCAGGAGCAAATGTGGCCACAGAAATATCTGATACCTTTTTACCTTGGACATTTGGCTGGTCCTCATAAGAACCATATGTTTCTTATCCAAAAATTGCAATTTTTGTTTGAAAAACCAAAATAGGCAAAATATGCATTAGGTTACTGCAGTTAATGTTATGGTTATGTATGTGTATCACAGTAATTAGCTACAGTAATATTATGGCAATGGAAAATCCCCACAATGATAAACAAGTAAAACGATGTGTGTGTGTGTGCGTGTGTGTGTGCGCATGCCTGCGTGCGTGTGTGTGTGTGTGTGTGTGTGGATGAGGTTTTTCCTGCCTTGGCCAACTGCCCAGGTTCTGCTCTAGGTTTAGATGTGGAGCAGACAGATCAGGTCTGACTGAGTTGTGTTAGAATGCCTGAATGGGGACCCAAAAAGGAAAAGATGTAATTCGGTCTTGTCACACTATCCCTTCTATGCAGCTTTGACAGTGTGTAATTAGGCAATGACATCCGAAAGCAATGGTTTCAACCAGGAGTAAAAATATTAGATTCCAGATTAACGGTCTGGTTTTACACTGCTGGAGCAGACTTTGCTCAGTGACTCAGGCTTGTGTCTGGAGTTGGCTGCAGAGTAGGGCGGATAATATGTGTGTGTTGTTTGTATATTGACGCAGTTTGAGGATGTGTTCCATTTTCACAACCAGTTCTTGGTCAGTGCTGGTGAGGCACAATGACTCACTTGACATATCAGGGTGCTGTGTGAGCTCTTTGATTCTGCTGCCAGGTTTGAGAAGCTATAATTAAAACTCTACGGCTACTCTACATCTTTTCTTAGGTGGTCTCCCATGAGTTGCTTCTTGCTCCATCGCACCTAAATCCATGCTTGCTCGGTGGTCCATGATGGGACTTTTGTCAAATGCAAACAGGATATTATCTATTGTGGTTTAGAACACAATTGTGTTATGTAAGAACAAAATAATCCATGCACGTTTTTATTGTTGAGAGAATTTATATGTAAAATATATAGGAAGACAAGCAGAGAGAGCATTTTTATTGTCAGCATGGCAATGTATTGATTTTAGATGTTGGGTGGAGTTAATATAGATAGATAGATAGATAGATAGATAGATAGATAGATAGATAGATAGATAGATAGGAAAACATGTATAAGGAAATTACCAAATTAGGTAACAGTACTGTATTAAATTAATTATATAAAAAAGACAATGTCAAAGCCACAATTATCTTCAGCACAGTGGAAAAGGGGGCGTAACCAAAGCATGTTAAAAAACTATTGGTGGCTTACTAAAAATAGGAAGCTGCAAGAATGTATATAAAGGATGTCAAAGCCAGAGTGCTCTGGTGCATCACACGATTGTTTGCTGTGTGTACCGTATTTTTCGGACCATAAAGCGCACCGGATTATAAGACGCAATATCAATGATCGGCTGCTAACGGATCTATGTTCATACATAAAGCGCACCGGGTTATTATAAGACCGCATGAAATGAAAAAACTCTTAAGTTCCGTCGGAAGCTCAGTTTGGTCTTTACCTGGTGCAGGGCGTCTTCTTGCTTCCTCCACTTCCGTACCATTGATTCATTAATGTTGAATTCTCTCGCAGCTGCTCTATGACCATGTTGTACTGCGTGACTGATAGCGCTGAGTTTGAAATCCGCTTCGAAAATAAATGAATGAATGCATGTACCCTAATGCTGAAGCACATACGGTATTACTCCGCTATGCTGCGCACTACGGTTGCCATAAGCTTCGTAACTTACCAAGACGGTGCTAAAACATTTTGACAGATTTATGAGCGCCGTGTACCATCTACAATCGGTTCTAGGTCAGAAAGCACAACCAGAATTAATTCATACATTAGACGCACCGCATTTAAAAGGCGCACTGTCGATTTTTGAGAAAGTTAAAGGATTTTAAGTGCGCCTTATGGTCCGAAAAATACGGTATGTGCTCTTATTGCTGGGATTCATGAATTACTGCAATAAATAGATTGTCTGCTTCTCCACTTAATAATTTGAGTTGGCTTGTTTATAGTTGTAAGTGTAAAGGTTATTTCCTTGTTAACCTTGGGCCAAAACTACAATGATAGTTAGATAGATCACTTCATTCAGTCCAGATGGGGAATTAAGTATTACAGCAGCTCAAGATAGAGTAAAGTAAAACGAGAGCATTTCAAGCAAGTATACCTCTACATTACTATGGTGGTGCACAAATGTGAATATAATGTGAATATAATGAACTGTCCTGTAAGTGTCATGTGTAGTAAATATTACCAGATGTGCAAAATGCTTGCTTTAAGGAGAAATGAAACAAAACATGAACATCCGATCAGAGAACAGGATTTCTTTGAAAACACATTACATGAACATGAGTATGAAGCACAAAAAATACAGGTGGGGGCATGTGAAAATGTATCTGAGCTATAGGCGCTTTACCAAAAACGTTCAAATAACACTGATTTAGAGCATTTGGGGCAAGCATTAAACATGTAATTTGTAGTAAAAAAAATTAAAAACAGATCAATTTGACTCAAACAGAACATGTTTAATGAATCTACATCAGTGATTGAGTGAGGATCTGTCTTACACCATTATATATAAAAAAATGCAAACTAAAGTGCTTGGCATGGTCAGTGTTTTTACAAGTGACTCTAATGAACTTAATTAGCACCACCACGTTTTTGGACTGTAAGACTGTTTGGGTGATGCATTGATTTTGAAACAGGCAGTTACTGGCGTCAGAGAGTTTTGGCAGTAGCCTGGGCCAGTGTCTCAGGGGTCCTCATTTGAGCCTTACTCTGTATGGGAAGGAAGGAGACTCTTTTGAGGAATTTCTCGCGAACAGGGTCCGTACAGAAAAGGCACAGTGGTAAGAAGGGCCTGAAACCTATTTGAGTGAGTGCAACCCCTTGAGTACTGAGCCACTTTAGAGGAACAGTTTAATGTGAAATGGAGAAGAAATGTCAACAGTGGCAAGAAGAGGCAGGGCATGCCTGATGGTGCTGATGATGATCGTGATGATGATGATGATAATGATGGCCATTCATGTTCTACCTTTTAGCCTGCAGCTCCCACAGTTAGAAACTCCTTCCATTTATTCAGCGTGACCTGTTCATAAAAGCCATATGTCAAATAGGCCTTTTTAGTTTCAGAGCTTGAGTTTGATTCACATGCTGTAAGGCTTGTGCACATGATTGTTGTGGATGGAATACATTACAGGGCTTTGTTCCTCTGCAGTCTTAATAGACTAATAGAGTGGGAGGGAATGGGGTGATAGTATGTCCCCATTCATAATTTTTTTACCTTTTAAACAAGGGCAGCTTAAGAAAGAGGTTACATTCATTCCTAAAATGTTAAACATTTTGAAGTTTAAAGAAAGTTCCTTGTGGTAAATGAGATGCACTTATTGCTAAATCCAAATAAATATGGTGGGGGATCTGCATAAGCTCAATATGGAAATCTGAAAGAATCAGTAGTTTTTATCACGATACAATTAAATTGATTAAATGTGTATTCACTAACTTTATGACTTTCACTGATGGAGATGGAGAACCTTGGTAATTGTATAAACATATCTGAATGGTATTGTGTTGTTCAATAAAGCAACTTAACTGTCTTTCCCTGGGTTTTAAAATGTGTAGTGCATTGTAACTAATCAACAGAAAACAAGCAGAAGTTACAGATGCACAACCACACAAGAACTCAAACTTCATATCATTGTGATCTACCGAACCGCGGTCCACTTGGCAAATTTGTCAGTGGTTTGATTCTCTTATTGGTTCATTTCCGGAGGATGGAAGTCCTCTTGTTTTAGGTGACCTCAGCCTCCTTACTGATAGCATCATGTAAATTTTCCATCCGCCATCCCTGTTCTTTTGACCTGACTCAAATGCCATCACCACTAACTCATAGGGGATTCAACATCCTGATTAGATCATCAAGAAGATGATGACTTTGTGTCGTTTCTTCTCACCACTTCCACTCCCACTCCTGTCCGAAGAAAACTCTGCCTCATTCTTTATTGTTCTTGAATGCCCTCTTATCTTTGGAATCTTCAGACCCTTTTTGCAGTACATTTACAGCATTTAGCAGACACACCTTTCCAGAGAAACTTGCAACTGGTACAGTTTACAATCCAATTGCTTGCCTTGCTCAAGGACCCAACAGCGGTAACTTGGCAGAGGTGGGATTTGAACCCTGGACCTGCTGGTCCATAGTCCAGTATCTTAACCACGAGGCCACCACATTCCCATTCTATGCATTCTGCTGACACTGCCACTGCTACTCTGTGCAAAACCCTCTCCACGTCTGTGGGCTCCCTCTGTTGTCTCATTTCCATGCCAGCAAATCCAGTGTCAGCCAAAGTAATTGCAGTGAAATGTTTTTAACAACTGTACAGGTAAGGTCTACCACTTCCACACTCAGCTAACTGATATTCTGTGGTCTCATAAATCAACCCTTCACAGCATTGGACGGAAATAAAGAAAAACAAACCTACAGGCCTGGTGATCATCTTTATCGTCTTCTATCAGTGCAACCAAACAGCTTTCTTTCGCTCCAAAATCATCTCATGTGTCTCAGATAAAATTTTTCTCTATCTTATCTTCATTATTCAATCCACCTCCTACCCCACTTACATCCTCTCTTGGATCCAAGGATTTCGTAACCCATTTTGCAAAAAAGGTCGCAAACATTCAGTCACCCTTCTGTAGTCCAGCCAAGATGGAGCAAACTCAATCATATTTCTCGGCATTATTAACATTCAACCACTTACTGAGGATGAAGTGGTGACACAAATCACCCCAATTTTTCCAATGACGTTCCCTACTTAATCCAGTACCATCCATAATTTTTCCGAGCAATTGCAAACATTCATCATATACCACAATGATGCAATGAGTGCGTTTACATGCTCTTCATAATTTGATCATAGTGGGATTTCTGCAGTTATCTGATTATTCAAGTGGTCATATATACAGCATACTCCGATCTAGAAATCAGATAAAGAAATCTGATAAAGAGAGCTGGATTTTATTTCATTTACATTACATTTACATTTACAGCATTTAGCAGACGCTCTTATCCAGAGCGACTTACAATTGGTACAGTCTTACAATCCAAGCAATTGTGGGTTAAGGGCCTTGCTCAAGGACCCAACAGTGGCAGCTTGGCAGGGATGGGATTTGAACCCTGGACCTTCTGGTCCAGAGTCCAGTACCTTAACCACTAGGCTACCACAGTCCCAGTAATCTGATTTCTCATAACGTGTTCCACTTACCCGATTTCCGGATTTGGGAGTCTGTGCATGTGTGCAGAGTGGCAAGCGGAAAAAACATGGTTGCAGCTCCGTTCATTCTTAGAGATTTCGTTTCCTTTGGGCTTTGACCAGGTGAGGGATTCTTTCGTGGGATCTGGCAACCCTCAAATTAAACGCAGCACCCACTAAATGGCTATCGAAAACTTTGTAGAGACTCTGAAAGACAGAATATACATGAGAAAGTGAAAAATTTGATTATTTAATATTAAAGTTTAAAGTTTACATCACATTTTTCTGTGAGAGTATTGGCTGGTTGCAAAGTAGAAATCCGATTATTGCCTGAGTCATGTAAACCCGGAGGTTTAGTATTATCTGATTACTCGAATGCATGTATACTCCTCTAATTACTGACAAAATCTGATTTTCTGCAGTTATCTGATTATTCAAGTGGTCATGTATACAGCATACTCCGATCTAGAAATCAGATTACAAAGAGAGCTGGATTTTACTCCAGTAATCGGATTAGCCATATGTATACCAGTTACCCTATTATAATCAGTGTTTTCAGTCTGCACATGTGCACGAGCATTTACCCACGGTTGCTAGGTCAACATATTTCTAAATACTTGGCTTTCTTTGGCCTCTTTGTTCATTGACTTTAGAGGTTTTTTTTCTTGCTGGATCTGGCAACCTCGGAATTAAACACATCACGAAATAAATGCAGTTTAACAGCTATCAAACTCTTTGGGGAGACTGAAACGCAGTATATACACAGGAAAATGAATACTTTGATTATTTTATATTAAAGTTTGAAGTTTGTCACATATTTCTATGAGATTGTTGGCTGGTTGCAAAGTAGAAATATGAAAACTGCTTCCCCATTATCTGATTACTCAAGTGCATGCATACTCATTGATCGCATTACTGACAAAATCAGATTTTTTGCAGTTCGGATTATTAAGTGCATGTAAACCCACTCACTGAGATTCTGGCCTGGTTCATCTTCTCTTCAAGACAGCTCGAGTTACACCTCTTCTGAAAAAGTCATCCTTAAACCCAGCTAATGTGTTCAACCTCAGTCCTGTTTCCCTCCCATTTCTGTCCACATCACTTGATCATACTACTTTTTGACAGCTGTCCTCCTTGATACCAAGCAGTCTGGTTACAAGATGGGTCATTCTACAGAAAGTGATCTCCTCAAAGTTACTGTAGCACTTCTTACAGCCAAGGAAAACTCCCTGTCTTCAGTACTTCTGGATCTGTCTGCTGTGTTTGACACTATAAATCATTCTCATCTCAACTCTTGCTAAATTGGGCACTGGGGGCCATGGCTGTTTTTCCATATATATACACAAGATTAATCCTACCCGGTAGTATAGTGAGGTCCACTTTTATCAACTCTTAGGTTCACTACAGGCGCTCCTCAGGGATCAGTTCTTGGTTCACTCCTGTTCTCCCTGTAAATGACATCACTGGGCTCAGTGATTACATCCCATGGCTTCTCGTATCATTGCTAAAAACAGGCATCTGACTGCCTTTCTGACATCTCTTCCTGGAAAAAGCACTCGATCTGGACAAGACTGAACTGATCTACCTCATAGAACTCCCTGATGATGGACCTCTAACTGTCCTTTTGGCCCACACGACAGGATCTTGGTCTGATTTGGGAACAACCTCAATTTTTCTAACCATATCACATTCGTCACCAAGTCTTACAGATTTCTTCTGCACAATGTCAGAAGAATATGTCCTTTTCTGACCCAAGACGTTGCTCTGAGCCATATACAGCCTCATCTCATCATTTCCACGTTTGATTACTGCAATGTTTTGCTTGCTGCTCTGCTTTCATTTTCCATTGCGGCACTACAGAGCGTTCAGAATGCTACTGCTCATCTGGTTCTCAACCTTCCAAACTTCTCTCATGTTATTGTTACTGAGATCACTCCACTGACTTCCTCTTGCAGGCAAGATATAAAACAACTGTTCTAGCTTTCAGGCTTCAAAAGATTCTGCTCAATTCCATTTTTAGATTTTTTTGATTCAGAACAACACACCTGCAGGACAATTCAGGTCTTTGGATTCAGGGCATCTGTACACCCTTTTCTGAAATCAAGCCATGTCCACAAGGCCAGATCTCGATGTTTTAGTGTCCTGTCTTTTAAATGGTGTCTGAAGTCTGAAGACTCATGTTTTCAAACAATACCAAGGATAATGTTTCCTATTGTCTGCACTTTTGTAAATTTTATCCTCAAGCTCTTAGCATTTATTATATGTGCCCATCAAAGTTGCTTGACAGTCTCTGAGTAGCTTAGTGTCTAGTCTTAACTGGTAAAACTTCAGCTGTTTGCATTTTTAAAATCACTCTGGATAGTCAGTCTGTTGAAGAAACATGTCCAAGTTAATAGTGTATTGAAACAAAGTAATAATTCTTTCCAAACATGCAACTAATAATTTATTTTTAATATTTATTAATAAGGGGGGGGGGGGGGGGGGGGGGGGGGGGGGGGGGGGGGGGGGGGGTGGGTTTTAAAATATACTTGAATTACTCACAGTAATTTTATCATGGTAATGGACTCTGAAAGGGCTTAGCAGTTAAGGCCTACAGGCCTGTGAACCAGTAGGTCAGGGTTCAAATCCCACCTCTGCCAAAAGCTAAAAGGCAAGGCAGTCAAAATTGATTTTGATTGTAAATAAAATTGTATTAGTTTTTAGTTGCTTCTGGATAAGAGCGTCTACTAATGACTAAATGTAATCGGGATTAATCGTATGTTTTGCTTGTATTTGACACTCAATAAATAGATTATTGCTTAAAAAAATCACTACATAACACAAAAAAACACACCTCATCGATATCAAATGCCTGTTTAATGCAAGATATAATTTCATTCTGTGTAACTTTATAGAAAAGCCTGTGCAGCTATTAAGTTGTGTGCCAGGTGATATTGTCATGCCACAGTTAGACTGGTGGTTCATGTGAATCTGGTTTTGCAATGTAGCTGTGTACAGAAATGTTTAACAATTCTACTCCCCTCTAGGCTAATAGTGCTATATATGGTATGAGAAGGTAGTGATAAGGAGACTATATCAGACACAGCTATAACTAGGTGGGATGCTTCACAGGTTCACGTAGTGAAAACGCGATTTAAAAGATATTGGCCATCCCCCAAATGGTGCATTTCAGTCCCCAGGACCTTACTGTGATATATAATAATCAATTAAACTGTAAAACAATTTATTATCTTAGCATAAGTTGTTCCTTCACAGTGATTGCAATGGCACGTTTAAGGTATATCATTTAAAACATATAAAAAACATAAATAAAAACTAGAACACTCAAAATAGCATTTTTGGTTTAGCTGGCCCTGTCCCTACCATTACATTTTTAATAATGGCACATCATAAGAAAATCGATAATAATTTCCATAATTAATCTTTACATAAGATAATCCATATATTTACTTTAAATACAAACATATTGGTAAAATCAAGAATCGTGCTCAGTGCCCTAATGCTATTTGATGGATTCCATGTGGCTATAGGTTTTACACTATTTGCAAATTCTTAAAGTTTGTGATACCCTTTTTTATATTTTTTGCATAAATATGACCTAAACCATCATCAGATTTTTCATCACAACTTCCATAAAACGTAGATAAAGAGAACCCAGTTACAACAATGAGACAAAATATTATCTACTTTGTCCATTATATTTATTGAGGAAATTTACATCTTAACATATTAGTGAGTGACCAAAGTATGTGAAGCCTTTCTGCTTGTTCATTATCTGTTGTGACCCCCTGGTGGCACATAACGTGCACCTAAACGTTTCCTGTAACTGTTTGATCCGTCCTGCCACCGGCTTGGAGGATTTTAGCCCATTCCTCGTACAGAAAGCCTCAGCTCTGGGATGTTGGTGGGTTCCTCACTTACACTGCTCACTTCAGACCTTCCACAACATTTCCTTGGATAAGGTCAGGACTTTGACTTTGCCATTCCCAAAACATTAACTTATTCTTCTTAACCATTCTTTGGTAGAACTACTTGTTGAGCTTAGGTCCGTGTCCTTGCCTGCATACCACCTTCCTCTTGAGATTCAGTTCATGGAACAGATGTCCTGATATTTTTTTCTTGCGAATTCCTCTGATATATTCCAGAATTCCTTGTTCCATCAATGATGCCATCGTTCCTTGCCCAGATGCCTCACAACAGGCCCAAACCATGATACTACCACCACCATGTTTCACAGAGGGGATAAAGGTTTCTGGACGCAAGCATTTCTCCAAACATAACACTTTTTCTTTTAACCAAAAAGTTCTATTTTGGTCCTCATTCCAAATTTTGGTCTCATTCCTTCTGGCTTGCCCATGTGATCTTTAGCCAACCTTGCAACCTGCATGCACACATTGTTTTTGTTCATGTTCTTCTAATGGGTGGACTCATGAACATTAACATTAGCCAATGTGAGAGAGGTCTTCATTTGCTTGAATTTACCCTCGGGTCCTTGTGACCTGGTCAACTATTACAATTCTTTTGCTTTTGGAGTGACCTTTTGTTGGTCAACCACTCTGGCAGGGTCCAATGGTCTTGAATTTTCCTCCATTTGTACACAATCTGTCTGACTGTGGATTGGTGGAGTCCCAATCTTTAGAGAACTGGTTTTTATAACTTTTTCCATCCTTAATGAGCATCAACAACTCTTTTTCTGATAACATTTCCACAAAAACATCGTGTTGTGAAGAGCAGACTTTGAATAGATCCCCTGTTTCTTTAAATAAAAAGGTACCCACTCACACCTGATTGTCATCCCATTGATTGAAAACACCGACTCAATTTCTTCTTCAAGTAACTGCTAATCCTACTTGTTCCATACTTTTTGCCACTCAGTATATGTAATATTGGTCATTTTTTTCAATAAATAATGACTAAGTATAATTTTGTCTCATTTTTGTTTAACCGGGTTTCTCTTTATCTAATTTTAGGACTTGTATGAAAATCTATTATGTTTAGATCATATTTATCAGAAATATGGAAAATCTTAAGGGTCACCAACTTTAAGCAGCACTGTATCGGACTAGTACCAGTTATTGGAGAAACCAGGACTGTGGTAAGCCTTGGTGGTTAAGGTACTGGACTATGGACCAAAAGGTCAAGGGTTCAAATCCCACCTCTCCCAAGCGTGCCACTGTTGGGGTTCTTGGCAAAACCTTAACCCACAATTGCTTGGATTTTTAATAGTTTGTATTAGTTGTATGTCCTCTGCAAAATGTCTAGGTTTTATTTATTATACCATTAAAAAAAATAATTAAAATAATTGACCAATATTCATTAGGAATAGTTAAACATGTGTGTTGTTAGATTCAGTGTCGAAAAACTATAGAAAATTAAGTTTAATTTTTAAAAGTTACAACAAGCCAATGGCACCCATTTGCCGGAATGACTCATTTATTGCTGTTAATTTTGACAGCACAAAATAATATATATTTACAATATATATTTAAAAACACAATTTCATTTGCACTGCAGAGCTCATGATACATTCGTCTAGTTGTTAAAAAATTTTAAGTTGTTAAAGAGTTCTTGTTCTCTAGCAGTGCCTTCTCTGTGTCAAACCCGTCACAGGAGATATGGAGGCACCTCCTAGCAGGCGCCAGCTCAGTTTTATCATGAAAGAAAAGCTTCATTTCCCATGTGCCCTCTCTCTTTCACACACACCGACACACACACACTTGCCTGAGCCCTGCATAAATTTCACACAGTCACGAATGAAAACATGTAACATTATATTATCCACAAACTTAACAAATTATCGAAATGTTTTTAAAAAAGCTAATACCTGTCCTTTATGTCACGCCAAAATGAATGTGTGTAAGCTTTTGAAACATTTGGTTTATTTTACTTTTTTAAGGGAGAACATTAACATTTCAGGATCCAGAATGGTAGTAGGTTTGACATATGGAGATGAGACTGGCAGACTCAGTTGTAGACTCCTGGTCAGTGAAAGAAATTAAATAAATGATTTCCAGGCTTGTGTTGCTACATCCCAAAGCATAACCAGAGGCCTGTTAGTATAGCAGAGACTCAGGATGTTGAGGTTCACTGTGGTATATTCTCAGTCTCAAATAGTGTATTGGGTGGTAAACATCTAGTGAGACTGTTTTGGCTGAAGCGCTAACCCTATGGGAGGCTCTGGACCTAATGTAGAACACAAAAAGTCAAGGGGTCAAGCCCCCCCAACATTGAGTATGTTTATTAATCAGATAACTGCAGAAATATCTGCTTTTTTTCAGTAATCCTTCAACAAGTATAAATGCACCTAGTATCAGATAATGGAATTGGATTTCTACTTGTCAACCAGCTAATATCTTATAGAAATATGTTACATAACTTCAACTATTATGTTAAATAATCAATTATTCATTTTCACAAGTATATACGTATTTACAGCTTAGTCTTCCCCACAAAAGCTGTGTTCGCGACAGCCCACTTTGCTGCCTTTAATTCCATGGCACATTTTAATTCCTGGGTTTGCCAATCCAGCGAGGAAAAATCCCCGCTAAAGTCAATTTAAAAAGAGGCCAAAATAACTCCAAGACTTTAGAATACCGTGGTGGCACCATGGTGGAAGGCTCACGCCCACACTTCATCTTAAAACGCCAATTAACATCCGATTACTAAGACTATACCTGCTACGCGCAATCCCTATTACTTTGGGAGTACAATCCAGATCTCACTGGATTTTCTTATCGGATTTCTAGATCAGAGTCTTCTTCTTCTTCATCTTTTGGCTTCTCCCTTTATCAAGGTCACCACAACGATTTAAACGTGTCCACCTCACCCTGTCCTCCACGTCCTCTACTCTCACCCCAACTCCCTGCAATATCTCATTTACCACCACCAAATCACTCCTCTTTGGTCTTCCATTCCATCTCTTGCCTGACAGCTCCATCGCCAACTCCTCCTACCAATATATCCACTATCCCCCCTCCTCTGCACTGTCCAACCATCTCAGTTTCCTCTCGAATTTTGTCCTCGCCTTTTCCAATCCTTGCTGTCCCTCTGATAATCTCATTCCTACATCCTGTCCACCCGTATCACTCCTAAAGAGAACCTCACTCTTAAGTTCTGCACCTCCACTCTGCTTTCCTAGATGGAGAGTATGCTGTTTTTATTATTACGTGTATGTAATGCCAACTCATTGTCAGTTGTGAGCATTAACACACAATTGCTTATATTTTTCAGTTGTAAGTTTTGCTTTGGATAAAGTGTCGCTAATGTATAAATCTATAGGTAGCAAATTCAGTTAGCACTTTTATGTGGGACTGTATTATGGGCCAACAGCCATATATTAAGTAATTGCTGCTCAGGTCTAGAAATCTGTAATAAGCCAAATACAACTGGATAAATCAGCAGTTGTGAAACTCTGAGACAATTGCATGCTTAATTCAATTTAGACTCATTATTTAGTGTCCACTGTGTGTGAGAGATGTGAGAGAAGGCCCAAGGGGAGTGCCTTGCATCATCAGCACTTCCACTTACAGTAGTTAGAATTTACACTTGTTGACAGACAGCATAAGACAGTGTTTCTCAATCCTGGTCCTGAAGCCCCCCTGCTATGCACAATTTAGTGCTTCTCCTGTTTAAACACACCCACTTTAACTCAATAATGGGCTTGTTAATAAGCTAAGTAGTTGGATCAGGTGTTTGGGGAGCAGGAAAACACTACAACATGCAGAGCGGTGGGGCGCCAGGACCAGGATTGAGAAACAGGTATAAGACAAAACAATGACCATTGTGGCATTATCTGTAAGAAACATTCAAAACATTCAGTAACCTGGTATAGCATCTCGAGTAAAGGCAATTAGACCTTGAAGTGGACTAGGCTATGTATTTCATATTAGTACGTAAGCTAATGATTCACACAACACCACTGATTATTAAGCAACTTATCTGCTAATGAGGGCAATGATATCCATAATACCAGGCCTACAAAACAATTTAACATTTTCATTTCCAAATCTGGAAAAAATGTACATGTATAATGATGTTAGCTTGTAATGGTGTTATAGCTAGCTAAGCACACATTCACTATTTATTAAACCCTCGGCTATAGCCCTGGCGGTAAAATACAACAGAAAATAGTTAAATAGACAAAAATTTAAAATAAAAAGTTCTAATTAGTGGTCTCAGTCATTGTGTAATTATTAGTACTACTACTACTACACAATACTGTGTAATCTGGAATCAGTGGATGGTGATACCTAGTCCTGGTCAGCACTGTGCCCAGGCTTGTTTAAACTTTTCCAGGGTTTTGTGCTACATCAAGTCCATTATACAGATGCCAGACTTTCACTCAACCGGAAGGGGACATTATGTCATTGCTGGAACTCAAAAGACATTTTTCTGGCTTGAATTTCCCACCTTGCTCTCACCGCTTACGTCTTTTTGGTTTATGATGTTATATGTAATTTGTTATATGAAATTTGACTAGTGATCCAAATGTGATATAAGTAATTGATTCATAAGAATATACTCTCACATGCATACTTGTTTGAATGTAACCTATAGTATATTGATTGGCAAGCCTGTAGCACCAAGGGAGAGCAAACTCCATACTAACACCCCTGTTGCTGGATGTATATTTTGGGTGTCCACAAACTTTTGGCTATGTAGGAATGACACTGGGAAGTTGAGCATGAGGATGAATGAGACTTAACCCCCTTAGTGCACTGATCATGAAACCTGAATTAATGTATTAATTAATTCACCATAGGTTTCTGGACATGTATTTTTTATTGGGTCAAATTCCATACTACAATGATACAACTACAAGACGCAACATCATGTGCTGTACTATTTATTGGACAGAAATGAATATTCATTAGTATTGCATTTGAGTTCCAATCATAGGTCAGAGGAAGCAAGCTAACAACCTCCTGACACAGGCTTTTGACAAGCCAGATTAAATTGGATAATGTAGCATAAAGCTAAAATTATGCCTTAAGGTAATCCAACACAAGTCTGCTATTTCACTAAGAAATAGGTAGGAGAAAACTTTTTTGAACTCAGTGTTTGGTTGAGCAAATCTCTGTAGGAAACTACTGACAAACTTTGGCATTGGTAGTTAGCTAGCATGCTAACAAATGAGCTAGCTTTGATTAATTGTTAGCTGTGTTAGCATTGAAATGCTAGTTTAACTATCTGTATTTGTAAGATTTACAGTGGGAAAAAACTCTTAAAGAAACAGCTCAGCAACACTATGATAATATGTCTAATAATAAATAAATGCCAGTTTTGCTTGATAGCATGCTATGCTAATAGCCTAAGGTTTGTGGACACCCAAACGTACCAAATGGA